>CABFVX010000225.1:115081-151787 GCA_902151425.1 Timema shepardi | reverse complement strand
CCCCCCACCCCCACCCCCACCCCCACACACACACTCCGCCTTCCAATATTCAAACGTATCTTTTGGACATACTCTGACTGATTTTTTTTAAATCGTATTTTTAATTACAATAGACAATCTTAAAATGTATGTACGATTTTGTCATACCATTTAATTATTTCTTATGTTATTGTTATTATTTTTCATCTCCCTCTCAGATTATATAACTCCCCTATATATATAGGCGTGACGTAGTTTATGAACAACCCCTTATCAGTCGACTATTTTTTTCTCAGAAAACAATTAAACCAAACATTATTTTGGTAAGTATGTGAAAACTCTTTGGATATAAACCTTGAACAATATTGTTACAACCAACTTTATAAAACATCAAATTTTTAAAAATTGACAAGTGTATATTAAGTAATATTTTTTAGAAAATTTAAAATAAATTTTAACTCCCCAGATACCCATTTTCAACAAGTTACTTAAATTCATATTTGAAATACATCTACATTTAAAAAAAACATTCATAAGTAAATCACCTTTGAATAAACCTTTCTCTGAAAAACAAGTCATTATCATGCAGAATAATCCCCAAATATAAATTTTTGACCAAATCGATAAAGCCAAATTTGGGAAAAAATATGAATTCTCAATATATTATCAGTTAATTACCCTTCATTTGAGGGGTATAATGTTAATCATAACCTGACCCTGAGGTATGACCAAATAACATTAAAATTATGGATTAAATTCTTCAAACAATTTTAACTTTAGCTTCAGGTACACATTGACAGACAGACGTAGACAATGTCATGGGGACATATATAGTCTTAAGCCCTACCCCTCTCTCTTTTTTTTAGTTTGAGGGCACATAAAAGGTCAAACTTCATATTACTTTCCGGTTCGATCATTTTAAATATAAGAACACCTTATCACTTTAATAAAATGAAAATAAAATACATGGTGACTGGAATGTATCTCCCGAGTCATGAAAGGGCCAGGCGGATGATTAATTGCTGAAGAACAAACTGTGAGCATGTAAAAGTCACGGACCACTGTTTAAGACAGTATCTACTAATACAAAAAGGAACTTAAGAGCTGGTTTCATGACCGAATAATACACGAGATTAGATTTAAGACTACGATGATATTAGAAAATGTTCAAAAAAAAAGATTTCTCCATTATTTACTTGACATTAGTGAAATTTGGACAAGTTTGGAATATTTTTCATTTCAAAATAATTGTTTTTAAAATTTTATTTTAATATTAAAAATAATGTAAAATAGTTCCAGTGGTCAAAACACAAAAATACCCAATACTGAAATTCCATAAATATTGGCTATAATTTTTTTTTTTACAACCGCATTTTACTAGTTCAGGTTATACGTATATATGATAATTACGCTAATGGGATAGTGGTGAGGAAGGAATTGTTTTATTGGTAATCTACCCGCATTTACGTGGAGGGAGACTGAGAAATCAATCAGGAAAAATCATCCAACCGGGAGTTAAATCCCCGCAATCTACTAGACGTAAACAAACCATTCTAACACTATATTGGTTCCTTACGAACTATAATGGAAGATTTAAAACAAGGTGTTAATAATGCCTTAATATAAGTATTAGCAATGTAAAGGGCAGAATAAAGTAAATAGCTCTCGTGTTTACGTTAATAAAAGATGAATAAAACAGCAGTTAAAATCATAAAAGAAACTGTCTCTGTTGGACCCTATCGGGATTAAAATCTAGTTCTTTGTAAGCATTGATCAATTACTGTACAAATTTAACCTCTTAGACCATTGCTGAGAAGCTTTTTTTTTCAAATGTGAAAAATTATTATTTTGATATTAAGTTGATCAATAAAATTTATAACCGCCTCTGTGGCGTAGTTATCTAACGCGCTAGTTTCATGTTGAGCTAGACGGCAAAGGACGCTGAGATTGAGGTTCGAATCTCGGTCGGGTGAACTGGGTGCGGTTTTTCCTAAATGGTTTTCCACTCTCTCTCCACACAAATGTGGATTCACTTCTTCTAAATTCAACCTTCCCAATTCCTAATCCATTAGCGTAATTAGTACTTAAGCGCATAAACTGAACGGGTAGTAAGTCACGGGTGCTATGATTATTTATTATTATTATAAAACTTTGCGTTTACAGCGTAATAAAAATATATGTGAAATAATTGAAAAAATGGTAGAATAAAATAGATTTGGTTCAAAAATGCTTTATGCTTGATTTACAAAGTAGTTTTTTTTACTGCACAGCTTTGAAACACTTTACATAGTGAACAAGAGTACACACTAAAGTAAATAAAGTTCACTCAATTTAAAGTCACAAAGAGTAAAACGCAACCATCAAAGAGAATCAGAGTCTAAATTTGTTTTTTTTATATAACTTGTAACATGTTCACATTAAAAACAAACTAGATAAAAGTAAGCCTTTAAAGTCAACCTTTGGAGGCAACAACAATCATGTTAGTTGAATGGATCATTAACCTTCCGCCAAACATTTCGTTTTATTGCAAAACGACATCACAGTTGCATATCCATTATCTAGACAGTTTAAAAGGTTTTCGTTCAGTCAACAAAATGTCTGGTTGAATAAAGCTCATGCTGACCTGTACTACTTCAAGTATACAACACAGAAATACCTAAAAAGTGTTGTTTTTTTTACCTTATATACTGTTTACATTTTATTTAATAAAAGAGAAAGTATTGTACTCGTGACATTTTTTTTATGTCGGGTTTATTACCAATCTTGACGTTTACCACTAATCCAAAAAATGTGGGTCTCACAATTCTCTCTGTCCCTATGTCTTTCTGAGGCTATAGCCTAAATGGTTGATATATCTTGTTCAAACATGATATTTAAATGTTAGATGCTCGTAACCTCAGGCCAATTTCAAATTTTTTAAATTTATTCCTAAAATTATGAGTAGTTTAATGATGGCTGAATTTTGAAAATAATATTTAATTTTATTTAATAAATATAGCTAATTTATTTAAATTTTTAATCCGAAGAGTGTTTCATATGACTATAAAAATATTTTTTTTTTCAAGGAAGTATTAAGGGCTAGGTTGTTGTCAATTGATTTAAAAACAGATTTTCAAAATTATTTAATACTAATCTATAAAAAAAAGTATTGTACTAATTGATCTGTGTGTCTCACGGTTTCGACAAATATGAAAGCGGCCGAGCTATGAACGATACTAGTTAATACCATTCAATACACAGCCAGTCCTTGTGATGAATGGAGTGAAGGTGTAGCTTGTAGGGTCAGTAGTAGGCCCTACTTTCTGGCTCTTTGAGGAAAGCAACAGGAAACTCCTCATTTCCCTAGTACGCCTCTTCAGTGCGGTTTAGGATTTACAGCGGACGATAGAATTGTAGAGGAGTCAACCATCCTTATGGTTATCCTCATGCGCTGAATTAGCACAGAAGATTGCATACAAGGCGTGAGGCCGGATCTTGAATTCAAGTCACATGTGCTAACAGTAATTTCTTCTTCCTTTAGACTGGTGACCTGGCGGTCTAGGGTTAAGGTGCTAGTTAGACTTCTGTGCTGGCGGCCGGGGTTCAATCCTCGGTCCCGGCATAGATTTATCTGATTACAAAACCCTTCCTTCACCTCTGACAATACCTCTTATGAATGTGGGGAATGCCAGGCCTCCACCGTGGTTCGGATTCCACGTTAAACTGTAGGTCCTCCATTTCATCTCACAATTACCCTTCCATTACACATTAGCGTAAGTGCGTATAACCCGAACGGGTAGTAAGACGCGGTGCTAATAATAATAATAATAATAATAATAATAATTTTTCCTTAAGTGGTTTTTAATTCTCCTGATACGGGTGAATCCTGTAGCATATTTTTTAAATTTATATACCTGAGTTCTGTTTCCTTAAATAATAAAAATTTGATTTAGTTTCTGATGATTTATTTCTCATGGATTAGCTGGTTATTAGCATCTTATACTAACACAAAATGAGGGGAGTGATTTATAATTACTAGGCCTGTTGTCAATACTATTGTTATTATAACTTTTATCTAAAGCTGCGTCGACACATAGAGGTAATTAGTGTCATCCAATAGGTTAGTGTAAATTGCTAATAACCAATCATAGAGTAGAAACCTACTTATGACTAATATCGTTGAGGTTTAATGTTTCAGTTTACCAAGAGTGTTGGAACATATTTCAGGTGATCAAGCTTATTGGAACGCTATGCCTCAGGTTATTAAGTTCGCTTAGGCTTCATATAATAATTACGGTTGAAACTTAATGACTCAGATGATCAAGATCTTTGAAGTACTATTCTTGATGTGTTTATGATAGTTTAATCATTTTTCTTAAGCTGATTAATAAAGTTGAAGACTTACGCTTGATATGATTAAAGTAGTTGACAATTTTTTTAAATATAGTTAAGACTGTTAATGCTTGATGCTTAATACGAAGAATAATACTTCATTAAATCAAAATTGTTAAAGCATTATTCTTAAGCATAAGTCTTCGACAATCTAGATCATCTTAATATTATCAAATATTATACTTAAAATGATCAAAATTTTTAAGGCGTTAGGAATCAAACCATTACTGGGATGAAACCTTTGTTCGAATCCCAGTAGGTTTAAATTTTCTACTTGGCAGATGTGGTGCTATGTATTCGAATGTGTCTTTAAGAATAATAGCTTACAAAACAACAACCAATAGGCCTATTTACATTATTTGAAGTACCTCTAAGTATAACATGATAATAAGTGCTTAGTGGTTGGAGTTGTACTAACTCCTTGGATTTGGAAAGAAAATTAGTATATACATGGTGGGATATAAATTGTTGACACATATAATAACACTATATCTTTACTATTTCAAGTACTAAATGCTTCGAATTAAACTTATAATGACAACAAATGATAGATAATTTTCTACATACCCTTACATTTTTGTTCTAAACAATGTACTTAATATGGCCACCATTATAAATTGCGGTAGTCAGTTGTATGCACTTCTAAAATCTTGACCAATTTTAGCGCAATGTCTCTTGTTGAATTGCTTATATTTCCTCCACATTAGAAAAAGTTTGTAGCTGTTAGATCTGATACACGTGGCGGTCAGGCGATGTCCCCAAATCGTGAAGCGAAGTACCCAGGAAACATTTTGTGAAGCACCTCCATTGATGTTCGACCTTTTTGAACCTTGAACTGTAACGTAATGGTATATATGCCAACAACATACTTTGTTTACAGCAATATGGGGCAAACGACCACAGATCTTAAACATCAATGAAGGTGGTTTGCAAAAGTTTTCTGGGCATCTCATTTCACGATTTAGGGACATCACCTGGCCACCACGTTCAAAAGATTTAACAGATCTTGACTTTTATTGTTGGGGCACGTTAAAGAATCATGTTTTTGTGGTTCACCCAAGAGCAACCCGGTAACTTAACAACATAATTGTGGTGTAAGCTCCAACAAAACAAATGGCATTGCGCAAAGTCATGTCAAGATTCGAGAATCGCATACAACAATTTATTGCATAAAATGGTGTTCATTTTAAGGCCATAGTTTGAAAAAAAAAAAGAATAATTAAAGCGGGTATGGAAAATTGTTAACCCTTTGTTATATTTTAAACTTCATTTGAAGCATTTGGTAGTTGAAATATCAAATATATAGTGTTATTAAACGTGCTTAAACTTTCTTCCCCACTCTGTTCATACTTAGCTACTTCTTCCGTTAAGCCTTGTTATATTATTGAACACTAATCTCGGTAGCCAACTTGTCTACGATACTGGTTTAGTGGAGATTAAATATATCACTCTCAAATAAAACAAATATGTTTATCTTTTATTTTAATTTTAATCTACTATCGTTCATACAAATAATATCACATGAAAAAATATTCAAACAACTCTTTTATTGTACACTTACTTTTTTTTTTGAATGGGATACATATTTTTAAAAACAAATTCTATACATTCATTAAAACAAATGTATTATTACTTGCTGTCCATGTTTGTTTGTAATAAATATTAGTCTAAAAATATAATTGGTTTGTTTTGAAATAAATTATATGTTTAAAATTTAACTTTTCGATCAAAAATTAAATGTGTTAGAATGAACTATAGGTGGTATTTTAGTTTAATATAGAAATAAAAACTATATAAAACATTCGATTGCACCGAGACCACAACAACGAGCAATTTTATACTAAAACAATACACAAATTATAACAAATAATACTCATTAACAAAATAAAGTGATATGTTTATGTGATCTCTTAAATACTACTAGAAGTTAAGACGTATAGCAAACTTAATTCTTAAAAACCGTCACAACATGTATTTGAAAAATAATTTGTTTCATTCTGGAAACATATTTAAAGATTTTAAATTGGCATGAGTACAATTTGAGTGGAATTATATATTATTATAACTAGGATATATTTGTATTACTTAATGTTTTCCCCTAGATTAGCAAGGTGCTACAAAAGCGACTAATTAGTATGTAATTAAGTTTCAATCAACATAATTTTCAAGTTCCTTTCACTCAATATCGCTGGAAACTTTCACACAGCTTTGTTTAAATGATTTAACGTTCAAATATTTTATGAACGTTGATATATGAACACAATTTTCAGCATTAATCAGCTGTGTAACTTTATTCAAACGACTTTCAAACCAAACATATAATAAGTAACATAATTGGCTAAATACAGTCTACATAATATATTGATAATTACACATAAGCAACCAAATGAAAGCTTTATGAAATTTTATCAAAATCTTACTACTCTAGGTTACAACGATCGAGGGAACTGCAATTTTATTGTCAGCCAACAGCGATGCCATTCATTTACGCTTAGCAGTTCTGCTTTCCTTAGAAACGGGAGAATCTTGCAACGTTGCATTTTCATTGATGCCAAAATTTTCTTTCCTTAGATTCCTAAAATCCAACTTTCACACGAAATGACTTTTATAAAATACAAACATATTTGTTTGCAGACAACGTTGTTATTTTACTATATTATTAGTGTTGATATCTTTCAAACGTGACTACTGCATATTTTATAACTTGTAATGAATATGTAAAAGTAGATTTTGTATTGTTTCGAGCTGGCCCTTCTAATGAAAACGGTACTTCACATTTTTTTTAAAACAATTATGTGGGAGAAGGTATGGCAACAGCTAGCTCAGCATGAAAAAGGGAATATTTCGTACGTATGCCCCGCAATTCCCTCAAAGACTGACACCGAGTATTATGGAAAGTAATAGCAGGCTAATTTGTGGGTATTTAAACAAAACCAACACAGAAATAAAATTTCACCTGCTTGCTTTTTGTTTTAGGTAAAAAAGACTAAAACTGAGCTGCCCAATATTTTGTATTTTGTGTCTAAGTCATAGGTTTACCTAATGTTTTTTTAAAAAGGCAAGGATTAACACCATAGATATGGCCTATACTTGGTAATTAAGTAGGGTGACTTTACTTCTTGGGTTCCGCCAAAGATTCTGCTAATAAATAAAGAATGCCTGGGCTCAATCCATGGTCGGTTGCCTTAAGGATGTTTTTTTCCCTATCACTACTATATCTTCATATCATAAATAAGTTTAACTTTCTAACAAAATGAACTACTCATGGCAAATAGGTTTAGATATCAAATTATTTGTTATGGAATTCACAAAACAATGGCTGGGAATTTTTTGTTTAAATATTAAAATGTAATTTGTCAAAAATTATAATAGTGAAAATTAGTTGTTGAGTCCATTTACAAACTACCATGTCAGCTAAAAATTTACTATATTAATTATTATTCATAAAAATACAACTAAATTAAATTTAAATGTTATTTTAGCTTTAAATAATTTATACAACGTAAGATATCTCGGATTTTTTTCCTAACCTGATTTGTACAATATTTTAATTTAGGAACTGTCAAATTTTTGATGATGCTACATAAAATAAATAGGACATTCTTTACATAAACAAAAAAAAATAGATTTTTTTACATTCAACGTATTGTATAGTATTCATATTATTATATTAAAACAACTATTTCACAAGTTATTTGAAAGTTTATAAAACGTATTTACAAAATTTGTTCAACTCAAAAGATAAAGAAAAGTTATATTAAACTCGGGTATAAAATTAAGCCTAGAAAACAGTAAACATATAGGTAGTTATATGGCACTAGAAGGTTTCTTATGTCATTAATAACTCAAAAAGCTATTAGGCTATAAAATATATGTCTATTTAGTCAAAATTATTTGGGTCTATTAAAATGAATACCCTAAATATGTTCATACAAAGTTAAAAAATTATCAACACATATTTATCATTCATGCGGTATTTATGTTCAAATTTCTGTTGCAAGCTAAACTCACCCTGTTAATATTATTTGAAGCTCTTAGCAATATGCCATTATGTAGAGTGAGAACACATATACTTTTATTTAATGTAAACAGATGTACTGTTTTAAATAAATTATAGGGGTTTTGTTACATCTTAGTGACTTCTTTAAAATATAATTACTATTGTACACATCACATTTTATGAACACACAGCCATGTTTTAAAGTACATTACTACAAATAGACAATTTAAAAAATAAATAAAATGAAACTGAAGTTTTTAATATATATTGTAGCTACTAATTTCTACAGTAATTTTGAAATATTTAACTGTCGTAGAGAAGTCGAGGGAAGACGGGAACATATTCTTTATACATTTTTTTTTGACGAGGGACATATTTAAGAAAGAGTTTTATTAATATTTATCTATTAATTATAAGGTAGTTGGAAAGTTGAAAGTATTTGTATAGAGTATATTTTATTAGATAAGCCTACCATTAATTTTTTACCTCTTCTCATGGAAAATAATGTAAGTTTCAATAATTGTTTACCATTCTTTCAAAAAATTAGTTAAAATAATTTTAAATATAAACACACAGCTATTTTAATTAATTTAATTTAAATGAAATATATTTGTATAATGCGCTAGGTAGATTTCATAAATTAATTTCATCAATTAATTCTTAAGCAAAATTACAACTTAGCTATCTACTTTTTATTCTTGAAACTTATGTATCTTAAACCGTGGACAGTAAATATAGAAACACAGGCGAAGTATGGTATTTATAATTCAAGTTTTTTTAAAGCATATTGTTATTAAGTTAAGGTTCTTGGGTGAAAATATCTGGAGATTAAATTAAAAAAGATTAGCCTATGCTTTGAAATAAATTAAGGCATGTTTAGTTGCTTTGCTATTGCTTAGCAATTTCAACCATTTACACCTTATTATATTACATTCCCTTAGACAAGCAGTGTACCCTATTTTAATGTTATTTCACTGGTACGATTTATTATATTAAGTAAAAAAATAAAATCCCTAGTAAATTAATTATAAACATGTTTTAGTATTATAAACTGAAATAAAAATCTTAGGCATTAATAAAATTAAGAATAACTGGACACTTATAATACATACAATCTATGTGTAACCTTTAATGACATATACACATTCACTGACGCTACAATTCAATTGTCTCGTGGAATGACCAACGTTTACATAAACATATCACAAATATGAATCACGTATATTTTTTGACCAGCAATCTGTAAAGGGCTCATATTTACAGACAGTTGGTGAAAATACACACGTGATTCAACTACCACATATTAATCAGATAGTATGTCTTTGTGTGATTTAAAACAAAACTACAAGTTGAATTTAGTAGGATATTCATATTATTTAAGACATTGGTATTAAGAATAGGAATTTATTAAACACAGTTAAATAATAACCTAGCATTTTTAAAGCTTTAGGAAATATTACTATATTTTTAAAATGTGATTTTAACTGATTTTTAAGAAAATTGCAAATATAAACAATGTTAAAGAATAAATATTTATAATGAAATATTTTATAAAAATTATTATTTGAGTTATATTGTTATTATAGTAATAGTTCACTGGCTTATACACATTTTCACTGATAACTGGTTCAATATATTAATTTTATTCTTCTGAAAGATTATCAATCTAATTTTTTCACTAATATTAACTTGTAATTCATTTTATAAAATGTTGTTTTATCATAGTGCATAATTGTATAACAGATTTATTTAGTGACTTTGTATTGGTGCTAGTAAAACAGATAATGTTATTATTTAATACAAACTCATAAATATATTTTTAAGGATTACAATCAAATTAACAGCTTTAAATTATATAGATATTATATAACGTGGTAAAATATAATGATGTATTTACTTTTTAATTTAGTGGGAATTAAAATATGTAAAAAATAATGTACATTTATTTTATAGGCCTATAGAAAAATAAAATCATTCAAAATCTATTGTAAATATTAACAAACTATTTAAGTTTAATAAGCGTGTTGAAACTTTCAAGCGGATCTAATCCAAATTAAACCCCTAGTGAAATAATTAATAGTTTTAGTTGTTAAGAATATGTTTTTATTTTATAAATTTGAGTCAATCATTTTAACTTTAAAGCAAAATGCTGTTTTATAATATTGATTAAAATATTAATAAATCTTTTCCTTAGTGTTCTTTATCATTTAATACATTTATTTTGTCACCCATACACAAAGACACACTTATCATGAAATATGAATCAAAATACAAATATGTACAATGACAAAAATATATCGAAGCTGGGCACGCAAATGTTGCCTCTTCAATACAGGATATCGTAAAGCATGTGAACCAAAGCTTTAGATTGATCATTACTACAATAACAAGTACATGATTATATATGTACAAATACAATATTTTACATTAATTCTCAAATGTTTGAGGTCTAATATTACATGGAAACATAAAGTTAATACAATATATGTTAAGTTTATCTAAATAAAGTCAAACAATTTAAAAATTGTGTATTGTCTTCGTGAATATTTTCCTGAAATTTTATACCTTCTCTCAGATTGCGTTTGTTCTTAGTGCATATTTTCAAGTGTGTTTATTTTATAAATACAAAATACCTCTTAAGAAAGTTTTCGCGTTTATTTCCACGCAAAACGTCATTGCAATTGACATCATTTGAGTGTGTTTGTTAGCATCTAATAATATTCAAACATATTTAAAAAAAATTCTTTAATAACAATGAACTGGTCGCATGGTTAACTAACTACAGTTCTCGATTAAAATATTTTAAATATACTCTTTATTTGACATGAAGTAAAAACATTTATACACTGCTGATACTTTTTGTGCTGTTTTACTAACTATACACAATACAGTTTTATTTATTTATCATACCTATTATTTCAAACTTTATATGCTAGATAAAATATATAATTTTACACTATACTAAGCAACTTAGGCCCTACGTGTTTTCATTTGTGAGTGTAGTTGATTATAATCTGATATAAATAAAAATATGTGATTCTTTGCTTTACCACTATTAATGCTGTAATGGATTATTGTGCCGTTTTAAGTCCCTAAGTTTTCCATCTAATTTATTAATATATATTTTCTGTTTTGTGTCTACTTAGATACACATCTTTACCACTCAGTTGAAAAATAAAATAAACAATTAAGCTTTTAAACCAACAAAATTAATAAACAAATACATACGTTAAGAATGCTATCAATTTTATGGACGCTTTTGGAGTAAACAATTTTTAACATCATCTTTATTTCAGTTTTGTTTTTAAGATTTACCCAGATATACATCTAGCTTATAATTTTACTATGGATTATGGTAAAATATTCTTCATTAAAATACAACCCACAATTAATTAACTCTAAAGTATTATTACTAACCAATTAAAACTGTTTAATATTTTTTGAATGATTTATAAAACAATTTTGATTGATTTTATAATATACTAAAATACATAACGACATAAAACTGTTTTCTGTTTATGATCAAAATAGCAACATTTTTACTACGGTGTACAGTGAAGATATGTCATATTTATTGCTTCTAAATAATCTTTGTTTATATATAAACCAATTGTTTGAAGATAGTTGTGAAAGCGAGTGCAAATTTAATAATATCACTACAAATCTATATTTTTATAGCTTTATGTTAGTTTTAATCCAATGACAGTGGCAAAAATTATATCTACGTATTGTCATATACAAACGGGATGTTTTCGCGGTGTCAAAACTTTTTTTTTAACGAAAGCATACTAATTTATCCTTCATTTCAAAGAAATGAATACAGTGTATTGCTACTTTATTTAGAACAAGAAAATTCAAAGATTTCTCTAGTGGCTTCAGATACTTATATAAATGAAGCATTGCTTTACTTTTCCATTGACATAACACACACTTCACGCTTTATATATAAGTAAACCACTCACAGTAGTTAAAAAAAATGTTGAGTCTTAAAACAGACTTAAAATAACTTTTGAATATTGATGCATTGGGACGGGAAGAAGGAGGCGTTTAAAGCGTTTTAAGTATTACTTAGTGGGCTTTCTGGAATAATTCATTAAGTAAATAAATTAAAAGCCATAAGAGACTTACTGCCTTATTCAAGTGAACCCACATCTTATTAAAAGGGTCACTCACGTCATATGTAAGTCCCCTTTCAATATTCTTGTAAAAGTCTTCTTGAATTGCTGGTTAGCTAACGCATAACAAAACGGGTTCATCGGACTATTTGCATAGCACAAGAAATACGAAAACATGTAAAGATGTTCGTTCGTACAAGGGGGCTTAGAACAGAAACCTTCAACAAGAGCTAAAATATGATAGGGTGTCCAACAGGCAACGAACGCACCGAGTATAAAAGAAATTGTGCGAAAAGCTTTACGAGCTCTATTTTCCGACTTAGACTTTTGTCTTCCAACACCGATAGCTTCTTTCTTTTTCCTTTTCACCTTCAACCTTTTACTTATCGATTTCACAAAGTCTCTCTTTGAACCACCCTCCCGCGAGTCTGACGTTTTCCTCATCGCGCTACCTCTGGAATGCCCTGGAACTTCCTTTATTGAGTCTATATTCGAAGTATGTGGTGCCTGCGCAATAGAATTTGGAGTGTTTGCGGAGTTGGACGTCGATGTGGCTATTATAGTAGGTCTCTCAGTAATATCGTGATCTATCGTGTAGTCATCGGAAAGCTCGATCCCGGAACTTCCTATGATACTGGTGACAGGCCTCTTAGGATCCTCGGCAATTAGGCTAACTTCTGTGTTCACTTTTGTGATATGGGGATGTTGAGGGAGAGGTGGTGGTGGAAGAGGACACACGCTTGTGTGTTTTGGTGGGACAGGAGGGGGGTTGACCGTTCCTTGCTGTTGTGCCGCTGCCCGGATCAATGCTGCTTGGAGTAAAGAAGTGTTACTACCTTGACCAGAGCCTGTGCCTGTCACCCCATGAACAGGCGAAGGAGGAGCTGTTGAGGAAGCGTTAGCCAAGCTGAGAGATGAAGGTGGGCTCTCAAATATGGGTGAAGGGACTATGATAGAACTCTCATCCATGTAACGGAGGTCAGCGCCATCTAGACCGACTAAAATATCGTAGGTCATGGTATAAGTCCCCTGGGAACTACTCACAAGAAGACTTTTCGGCCTCTGCTTTTTGATTGGTGGACTCTCCGTGGCAGGTGGTGTTGTTTGAAATTGAGCAGGTGGAGGGATTATTGCTTGGGGTTGGTTTGTACTTTGGGGTTGAAATGGAAGTACGTTGTCCGTAGTAGGGGTAGTTTGTTGAGTGGGTGGTGGAGCTGAAGGGGTAGTAGGAATCGGCGTAGGAGTAAGTTCCGCCGTTGGAATATCTTCTGTAGGATTGTCTGTGTCGAGTAAACTCTGTTCAGGGATTTGAGGAAGATAAACTGCTGCACCTTGTTCAGGGACAGGTGTTGATGGAGTCGGAATCTTTTTGGGGGGATCAGGAATTTTCGGTGGTATGGTGCCATTTATTCTGTTGTTAGAGAATGCCTGTATCACCCCCGTTTGTGCCACCATACCAACAACCGAAGGTCTCTTTCTTCCACTTACCTGCTGGGCTGCCCCCGCAGTACTTTCTTCATCAGAATCGAAGGCAGGGCTACTAGATCTTTCCCCTTCAACACCGGCAACGGAAAGGGCTGGGGTGTCCTTTTTATCTGTCGTCTCAGTCGTCGTGGTTGTGGCTGTCGTAGTAGTCATGCTAATTTTGTTGGATGACATTTTCTGACTGGAGTTTGAGTCCCCAGAACCGGGACCTGTAGGAACCCCACCACTACCCCCTGACACAGCAAGACCTCCCGCAGCCCCCATGGTTCCATGAAGGCTCCCTCCCCCTACAGCAGAAATAACCTTGGGCTTGTCCTGACTCAGCAGGGTGCTTTGAGTTTTGGAAATGCCTATGCCAGCCGCTCTACCTGCCATTCCGGACATTGCCCCTGCGCTTAAAGCCACCATCGACTGCATCTTCCTTTGTTTTGCCTCACTTTTCTTCTGCATGTCGTAAGCCGTCTTGTATATTCCACCATATAGGATGAATAGGACGATCAGAGTTGTCCAGTAGTACCCGATGATGAGCGCGGTGTTGAATACCGGGTCCTTGAGAAACTGAACGGCACACTGGCCCGGTGAAAGGTCCCTGTAGCCGACAAAGTGCTCCCAGCCGAATATACTGATAAAGAAGAGAAGTGCAGGTATGATCCAGGTGATCGTGACCATCCAGATGACGCGGTTCTTGGTCCTCCAGCCACGGTATCTGGCGGCTATCTTGACCGAGCAGAAACGGTCAATGGTGATAAGAAGGACCGTGTATTGGGAGACCAGGCATACAGTGTAGTCGACTGAGAGCCACAGATCACAGAGTATAGGGCCGAGATCCCAGTAGCCCATCAGAACGTACACCATGTAGAATGGCATCGAGACAGTACCTGGTCAAATCACAGATAAGAAAGAACACGTACGAATATTTAATTATATCTTCTAATAGTAAAAAAAAAAAAGGGAATATCCACTCTAGTAAACTATTTTTAATAGCCATAGAACTATGATATACTTTTTTATCTGAAAATGTATACAGTACAACAGTCGGACACCTTATCTCTGTCGGTATTGTGTATACCTACTGAGCCCTGGGTTTGATTCCCAGCATAGCCAAAATAAATTATCATGAGTGAAATGTGGGTTTAACATTTCAAAGTGATGAATTAACGGTTGGTGGCTGGATGTTGTCTTTTCTAGATTTAAAATTAATATAAACGTCGTGTGCTGATATTATTCTGTAGTTTCAGAAAGTGTGCATAAGAAATCTTAAATAAATGGAAATGGATACAATACAACAAACTATTTTTTTTCTTGTTTTAATTTTTTTTTACTAAAACTATGAGGTAAATTTGCTAAAACTTTCTAATTTTATAAATATCACCAACAGTATATATGATATCAATATTTCCAGTAAAAAAAAAGTTAAAAGCTGAAACTTGTAATATTACTTGGTATACACAAAACAGCCAATAGTACGTAAACATCACAGAACAATAATTGATATAATTATTATTTCACTTTCTGTGTATTTATTATTTTTAACTTTTTAATGCTCGATTAGCGATATATAAATAAATGTTTGAATTTTTTCATGTTTTAACTCCCCCGGGGATTTAATGGATTCCAACTAAAATCACCAACCGGGGTTAATCATAAACTCCCTGGAGAACCTAACAACGGAAAATACACCACTTAGAAATATTTAATTTGCATTTTAAAACAGGGAAACGTTGATAAATGAATTTAAAAACAACAAAGTTTGATCTGCTTTAGAGGATCTAAACGTAAAACTCGTCTAGTCTTGTTTGTCGGTAACAAGGAGGTTGGGACTAGAATCCCAGCTGAATTACATTCTCCCTCCACAACAAGCTGGTACATTCGCTCTAAATTCTACCTTCCTAATCTCTATCCCATTAGAGTAATTATATTCAGACCATAATTTTTTTTAATCACCTCATTTAGCTACCTGCTCAGCTTACACACATGTATGATAATTACTATGATGGGGTGAGGGTGAGGAAGGAAGAGTTTTATAGGTAATGCACCTGCATTTGTGTGTAAAGAGAGTGGGAAAACATTTAGGAAAATATACCCTCAATTGATCAAAACGGGACTCTAGCTCCTATATTTCCGTCATAAGCAGGCCAGACTAACATAAGAGTGATGCCTTAGACCATTCAGCCACTGAAACGGGTAATAAGATTTTAGGTTTAAGTTTAGGTTTAGTTTTTTATTTCAATATATATATATATATTTTACCGGTTGTTCCTTACGAATGTGAAACATGTTCCCTTATTTAATTGACAAAAACAATTTAGGGTAATCGAAAGCAAGGTGCTTAGGAATATATTTTGTCCAAATTGGGAGGAAGATACTGATGAGTGGAGGAGGTTACATAATGATGAGTTAAATATCCTGTACTCATCATAATACATTGAAAGGATAATCCAGTTTCGTAAATTATTGTGGGCAGGACACGCAGCACAAATGGAAGCATCTGGAATCTTGTTTAGGGTATTGACTGGCAAATCCAATGGGAAAGCACCATTTAGAAGACTTAGACGCAGATGGGAGGATAGCTTTTGAATTGACCTTAGAAAGATAGGGTTTAGCGAGGTGGACTGGTTAGAACTATCTCAGGATAGGGATGGGCGGCGTTAAGTTTAAGTGCAGCAAGTGTCTAACGCTATAGACTCAGTAAATCAATATATAAGTTAAATTGAAAGCTGAGTGAATGATTAGTTGCTAAGACTAAAAAGTGATATTTGAGTGGTTACCGATGAGCATATCCGTGGCAGCAAGGGAGGCTATGAAGTAGTTGCTGGGTTGACGGATGTTGCGGTCCACTATGAACGCTAGAAGCACCAGGATGTTACCCGCGACAGTTAGCACGATACAAACCCCTAGGCAGAGGGCGATCAGAACCGTCTGCCACAGTTCAAAAGGTGGCAGCACAGGCGTCAGGGCGATCTCACCAGAGTCGATAGACACTGATAGGTTGCCGGGGTTGCCGTCAGAGCCGTTACCCTGAGGACATTTAGGAATATTTGATTTAGTAAGAACAAGACGTGGGGCCTAAAGTTCATGTCTGTGATCTAAACGGACTTAGTTCAATACCAACAAGTATTATGTGGAATTAATGTATTCTTTGGGTCTACACACTAAAACATAATCTTTGATATGTAAGAAAGGTTTTAAGACTGACTTGAAAAACATTGTATATACATACTAATATATAACATATTCCCGTATGTATAGACTTGCTCACAAAAAAAAGGCAGACTTTCCATTCTAGGTTCCAAAATAGATAGATATATGATTTTTTATTATGTTTTAATCTCAAAATCTCCAAACTAATGCAATCACATTTCGCCTAATATACCTAACTAATGCCTGCCATTTTTATTTAATAACACTATTTTAAACGTACCTCTAAACACGCAACTATAGCAAACGTTTCAAGGTTAGGTAAAACCTGCCTGTTGTGCTGAGCCATTGTACCAGTCACCAAAGGTGTCCCCGTACTCTCCCAAGGGGGGGTACACGTCCCCCATGTGTCCCCAGAGGGGATGGTTGGAAGTGGCATTAGATGCGTCCAGACACTCCGGGGCGAACACTCTCTGGTAGACGAACCTGCAGATCCGTTCCTTTTGCCTCTTCAGGTTCCTGAGACAAGAATCGTCGAGGATCAAGGCACACACACACACATTGAGGACAGGGGCAACGAAAGAGAGAACGAGAGAAGAGTTACAGAGGGAGAGTAATTTGTATGGAAGGGCTTACGGACAGAAGGACATGCACGGGATGGAAAGATGATAAGAGAGGCACATACAAAGTTAAGTAATTGAAGGCACAAAGGTACAAAGAGATGAAAGGTACACTGATGAAGAATGAAGGGAGGTACAAAGAAAAAGGAAAAATGAAAAAATAACACACGTAGACAAAGTGATGAAAGCTCCATATAGACAGAATGAGGGGCAGTTCACACATATTAATATGAGACAATAACATTAAAAGTGGTACTAGTCTTTTATAGAGTTTAAAAAATACAAGTTAAATAATGGGAAAAACATTTCAAAATAAAATATTTTTACAAAGTCAACTCTACGTAGCTCTTTACTTGATTCTATAGCCTCCCCAACTAGCATAGGTAGTGAGTTTGAGATATTTCAAGAGCTAGGATAAAATATCACGGGTCAGTGCATCATAGAATTAGCTTTCCTGATGACGCGGCCTTCAAGTTTCGATAGCGAGTCGGTTTTAAAACGATACGAAATAATAGTAACAAGAACCTTTGACAGCTTTCATATTAGCAAGTTTTCTTAATGTAACTTAATGTCGTTTTATCTTGAAATAGTTTTTTAATTCACTTATTTTTATTGGGGATATCTGAGCCAAATGATTGTATTACCAGTGGATCAAAATTCATTTTCCTCCTTAGAACTAGATATATCTTTCATTCTTGGTATATATATAAAATCAGGAGTAGTTTTAGGAAATTGAGTCATGCAGTTTTAAAGATGTTTAAATAATTTAAGAACAAAATGAGAAAAGTTAGTGTAGATTTTTTTTAATACAAAAGTTTTGGTAGTTTGAATTCGTTATAGATTTTGTTTTGCTAATTATATATTAAAATTAACAACACAATAATGCTATTTATATTTTATTTTTAAATATAACATCTACTATCTAATTAAAAATAATAACAATACACTAACTACAAACTAACTTAAAATTGGACAACACTGTCAACATAAAACATACCTGGTATTTAGACATGTCGATAAAACGTCGAACCTATAAATATACTAGGTAGACTATGAGAAATGAACCAAGATCTCCTTTATTCAGATATAGTTGTATTTTCAGTTTCCAAATCTACTTACTAATTGTTTCTAGCTACAGTTTAAAAAATGGATGGATTTCTAGTCATAGCTGCACAATTGCTCAGACACGAAGCCATCGTAAAAACAAAACATACTATTTAGGGTAGTAGGCTACGTTCCAAATTGTAAAATAAAAATTTTGGCTTCCGACGTTCTCACAGTGGCACATAAATTCTAAATGTGTATTCATATGGTATCTGAAGAGAAACCTCTATCGATTGCACCAGGCCAAATATTCCAAGTGTTGAATCATATTAAAACAATTTTAGCGCAATTAAAAAAAGATGATTGTATTTGTTGCACGCATATGTAATTACCATGATGTGGTAGGGATGAGGAAGGTTAATCAGGAAATGTGCTTGCATTAGAATAGAGAGTGGAAAACTGAACTGGTATTCAAGACCAATCTCCTCCTTCTAAGTCCAGTCAATAATTGAACACCAAAATTAATAGACAAGTGTTTTTCACTTCTTATTTCAAACAAGCCTATTACTAAACGTATAAGAGCCAACAAATGTTTATCTTCCAATCACGACAGTCAGAAATCAATGTAGACCTCATGATCAGAGGCCAAAAAATCATCCCACCCCCTTTTTTTTTTGTCAATAATCAAGGAGGTAGTAAGATAGGGCAAAAAATGCCGGTGACATCGGAAAGCCAAAGATGAAAGATTGGTCGCATTTGAAGAAAGGCAAAAATCATCAAAGCACAAATGAATTGAAACGCTGTTTAACCACAACTAAAACTGCAGTTCTCTCACAGAATGGGACCTAGTGTAGAGCTTTAGTCTGCCACTCAATCATGGAGAATATACTGTACTAGATTATCTACTCGGGTATAAAAGCGTCTCTTATCTTTCTAGAAGTATTTTTTGTGAGGACGACATTCGGAGGAAGCTATTCTTACCGCGTGACCTTATCACGTCTGAAAGAATACCCCATGCCGAGTGAGTAATACATAGTTTTATTCTTAACACGGCGCCATCCCTAGATTATCTCTCATTATTTTAAGGCGACATGTTTTCAAGTAATTTGATTGACTTGACCTAGTTTACGTTCCGAGTCAGGCAAACCCGCACAAGTGTGTTTA
The DNA here is from genome assembly GCA_902151425.1 of Timema shepardi. NCBI lineage: Eukaryota > Metazoa > Arthropoda > Insecta > Phasmatodea > Timematidae > Timema > Timema shepardi. The sequence goes on along the minus strand of CABFVX010000225.1, from coordinate 131,871 downwards.
ACAGGCAATGATGTCATTATGGTATTACAATGGTCAGGGTATGTATATTGGCTGGTAGTAATTACGTGAAAAGGAATAAGGTATGTAGAATCTAGAGGGATTTTACCAGCATTTGCAGGGAGTAAGAGTGGAAAACCGATTAGGAAATACAAACTTAGCCCCCACGGTCAAGGTTCGAGCACAGACCTCCCTTATCCATGCAAAATAGATTATATGAGACTCACGTACCTGTACACATGGCCACCGGTCCCAGTGATGGGCACATTGATTGGTATTAAGATGTAGGACATACCATAGTGGTAGGTAGTCTAGTCAGATTGACATGTTGGTTTCAATGTTTTGATTAAATAACCCTACAATATCTATACTACAAATATATTTGGATAAGAATACAACTAGTTTAAAAAAAAGCACTTAGATAATTTGTTTATTAGATTCACGTTCACCAAAACATAACAAAATGAAATATTGTTAATGTTGTTAAAATTGAGTTTTCGTGGATACGTAAATCAAAAACCCTTTTTACGAAATACATATTTCGGTAGGTAATATATAATTTACTACAGTTAACAGAGTTAACAAGAATAATTTAAATGATAACTAATGAACCCAAGTAATCCTTGCAATAAATTACTTCACGAGCTAGCTATACCACAAAATAGTTGTACATGTATTTGGACGAGTGAATTTTAATTAGTTGAAGAAATAAACCAAACAATTTTAAAAGGCAATGTGATTTGTTTTAATTGATTTCTTCCTTGTGCGTATAACCCGAACGTGTAGTAAGACGCGGTGCTAATAATAATAATAATAATAATTCTCCCTTCTTATACCCTTAGTTTACATCGTTTAGGTTACATAATTGGTTTCTCCACATCTCCCTTATCTGCTTGACAAGTAAAAAGTGACTTGGAGACTCGTACAAAACAAAACAAGAAAACTCCATGAGAATCACGAAAGTGCTTATTGGTGCTTTACTCAACTTTGCTGTAATTTTAAAACCAGACAAATAATTGTTGACTTTCATGGCGAAATAGAGTTTGTGTGGGTCATTTTTTGAGAACATGAATTTAAACAAAATGGTCGATGGTGACAAAGATTGGCCAATTAGGTTATACATTAACATTTTAGTTTGTTTGTTTAAGGGCTTGGATTGCATCAATCATTTTAAGTATAGCGTGTAGACAGGCCATTAGGAAGCGAATGGTACCAAACTTCACGTGGAATCTTTCATTATATCACTGTCATATAAATAAATATACGTCTCGGCCGTGGGCAGGATCAGTAAGTCCATTGATAAACAGATCTTGCCCAATACTTTTGGTTTGAAAATCTTGGTGTGTTAAGGAGATAAGGGTACACAATAATTTGTCATTACGTCCATTTGTGTTAAATACCTTTAAAAATAGTTTTAATTATATTAATAGTAATTTAACAAAAGGAATTCGTTTGCAGATGTGGGCACGTGGAATAAGGCATCAGTCTGGTAATGTCTGGTTCATACACTTCCACTAAATTCTATCTTCCTCATTCTTACTTTATCGGTGTAAATTTGTGGATATCCAGAATGCGAATTATACGTGTTGCATGAATAATAAATTAACAAGTTTATAACACTTGTTTATTTGGGAAATTAATTTGAAATTTAAAACCAAAGGCAATGTTTTCATATAAGTTAGTATAGAGGTCAGTAAGTAGCCCATGGATTGGCAGGATTTGGCTGCATGGATGATTCACCTGAACATCATCTGTGAGAATAGAGTTCAATATCTTCTAACAAGAATATTATTTTTAGTACTGCGTCTTAACACCCATTCGGGCAGTACGCTATCAGGAATAAGGTTAATCTTTATACGTAGGGGCTTTTCCCCCACTGTATTATTTTTATTCTCGCGTTTTAATACCTGTTCAGGCTTTATACATATTATGATAATTACTATGAGGTAGGGATTAGGAAGGAGGAATTTTGGAGCTAATTTAACCCGCATTTTCGTGGACGTAGATTGAGAAACCATATAAGTGAAACCTCCAGTAGACCCGACAGTGATTCAAACCCTGCTCTCCCCATCCTCAGCAGGTCATTCTAACACTAGAGTGACGCCTTAAACTATTCGGCCACTGAAGCGGGTTACTGCAAGTTCATTACGAGTAGAGTCTCAGCTGCTAAAAATCTCTTATCCCACCAACCGCCCTAATAAACAATAATTATCTAAAAAAAAAAAGGATTTTTGGTTTATTATTGAACTTTAGAGCTGGTGGACTGAAGGTTAGCAACTTACAGACTTTCAGTAATTATAAGAATGACAAAATAGATTCCCAAACATTAGAGATGGGGAGGAAGGGAACACGATTTATGTTTAATATTTTTGCAAGTTTTATATCAAAAAACAACATTTTTTGTACAATAGAAATAAAACATTGCTTCAATAGATAATTTTATTTTTATACATTAGAGATCTAAAAAGCTTTTAAATATCTGTCATTAGTATATAGTTAGTTGAACATAAAAATTATAAAATTAAGAGAAAAATTCCTGGTCATATTACGCGACGTCTATGAAAATTTTGAGACTACTACAAGAATAAAATTAAACTAAACAGATATAATAAAGATACGTTCTATACATTTTGACAAAATTTTTTCGTTATGACAAACTTTAAAAATACTACCATAACACACGTTTCCCTTCAGCTCAATCTTGAAGTAGTAAATTTAAAGTACTAAAGGAGGTGAGGGGGTTGAACCAGGGATCGTAATATAAATATTCAAATATATTACGGATTGAGCTAATATGTTAGCCAATAATATTTTATCTTCAAGTATCCGTCGCCATTTTTTGTAATCCTGGTTCGACGCTACGTCAATCCTGAAATTATTTATTATTTAAATATAGCTTTCTAATTTTTTCCTGGAAGCGTGTTTAGTCTCAAGTGTGATGTTCGAGGTTAAGATAATTTATAACAAGTTTATTGATTATAAGAATACTTTAAGCAATAGAGTTTTTTTTTTAAAAAAAGAAGGCTATTTAGGATGTGAAAACAACATTTAAAAATCACATGTAGAAAATAACCCTCAGTGCATTTCTCTGAGGTTTGAAATACAAAACTTCAAATAACAGGAAATCCGGTCAAATGTAAGAGTGGTATTTATACAACAGGACCATGGGTGTGGATGCTAAAATTCTAACTAAAATTATTTCCTTATACTTCTTCCAGAACTGGACTTAACAAATTTGCGTCAGTATTATTTTTTATTTTTACTGGCTTAAAATAAAAGTGCATAAAATTTAAAAAAAATAAAAGAAGTGTTGAAACTAAAGGCAGAAGAAAACTCATTTTTTCGAAAGAAGAAAAGACGAAAAAAAAACTTTAGAGAAAGGGTGAATTTTTAAATTATTCAGAGGTTTAAACCATCGATCCTTAGTAGAAAAAAAAACAAAAAGCTAGCTTCCCAAGTCTTTTGTACGATGTCTTCTGTAAACAGTTGGGTCCGGTTCTCATATTTTCTGATGAGACTCCGGCGGTACAGTACAGCGTGACGTCATCTAGAAAAGCCAGCAGAGGAGGGTGCTTAACATTGTATACGTCGGTAAAGTGATATATAGACCTTCACGTTAGTCGTTACACATAGAAACGTTGTTCTGAAACAACTGAACGGGCCTCTTATAATATTGAGACACATTGCATTTATCTTCTTTTGATAAAATGGGTTGGTTTTAGCTCTACAAGTGACCTGCTGGTTTAGGGGTAAAGTGTCAGATTTCTGTGCTGGGGTCCGGGGTTCAATCCTCGTTCCCGACACAGATTTATCTGATTTCCAAACCCTTCCTTCACCTCTGACAAGACGTGTATTAATCACAACTTGTGAATGTGTGAAATTCCAGGCCTCCCCTGTGGTTCGGATCCCACGTTTAACAGAAGGTCCTCCATTTCATCTCACAATCACCCTATCATTACACAGTAGCGTAAGTGCGTATAGCCCAATCGGGTAGTAAGATGAGGTGCTAATAACAATTATACAAGAGAGAGTATGATTAACATAAATTGGTTTTAATTTTTTGAAAACTTCTTTATTCGTTTAGTGTTTCAAATATTTTTATTTTTTTGCACCGTTTCCCAATATCTGCCAGAAAATTTAAGTTATTGTGATAGAGATGAGGAAGTCAGAAATTAATAATAAATATATAGTTTTATGTAATTTATATTATTATAACTTAGCTATCCAAAGATACTCATGTTTAAAATAATAAATGAAAACTCATGATAGTACTATTAAGTATAAATATATTTAATTAATTTATGAGTATATAAGGATTTATAAGGATTAATAATAATATGATGAAAGTATTTTCATTTGAGGATAATAAGGAACTATTTAGAAAATAAACAACAAGAGTAACCTGACCGGGATTCGAACCTTGAAGACCAGATTGAATGTAGTTGAATCCTCTTGGCTACCAATACAGGTTGTTTCATATCCATAATATTGTGACAATTAATTTGTAAACTTTGTTTATTTTATAAAGAGGGCTTTATTTAACATTATCACGAAATTGTATATATTTTCAGAAAAATCCCACAAACTTAACATAAAAAATAATCATGTTTACACACGGATAGTTTCGATGTCTAAAACGTCAGGAACATAATAAATTGTATTGCTGTTGATGGGAGGGTCAGATTATAGCCTAGCTAGCTAATTTGGGTGCATTTATTTTAAAAGCTAATATTCTCAACCATAACCCATTAATTAAGCCATTACAATGTATAAGGTAAACATTGTTTAATAAAGAATACAAAAATAATATGAAACACCAATTATTGAAATACGAATAAAATATCAACAAGTCTGTAAATATATAAATTTATTTAACTATTATATAAAACTAAACGTAATATTTAGTCAATCGAAAGCTAATACGGTATTTATGTGGTCTCAAATATTTTTAAGTCATCAACTAGAGTGTGGTAAAGCGAGATACAAGCTATAACCTTTTTATTAAGAACCACATGGTCTCATATAGTCTGGTGTTCCGATAACAGAGAGGCTGGGGCTCAAATCCTTGCTGAGTGCAGGCCTACTAAGGGAGTATTTACTAAATAGTTTAAGTACCGCTTTGCCTTCACGCAAATTTGGGTATATTTCTTCTTAATACTCCATAACCTATTGCTAGTTTAATATCATTAGTAATATAAATGTGTAAATATAGAACGAGTTATAAGACACGGTGAGTAAAAAGGTTTTAGCTATGCGTCAAGGTTAATCTGTTGTCTTACATTGAAACTGTTTAAGCTAGGTAGTTTTTAGAATGATAATAATATATCGATGATGAGCCTAATAATGTTTTTCTTACTTTTTTTTTCATATGTAACTAGACGATTTATGCTGTAGTAGTTGACCTTGGTGGTCTTGGGGTAAAGTGTTCACTTCAAGACCCAGCTGGGGTCAACTGATTTTTCTTAAATGATAAAAATTCGAAGTACAACTTCTTTCGGAAAGGAGGTTAAGTCATGTCGATTGTGGCATATACAAATTGTTAGGATTTTCGCTCTCACTCATAGAAATTCTAGTATGCTGATATAATCAGCCAGTTTAGAAAGTGAGTGTTAAAAACATCAAATTAATGAATAATATATTGTTGTATGTCAGAGTATACATTTTGAATCAGTCCCGTAGAAAAATGGGATAGTTTAAACGTTTCTCAATATTCCTTGGAGAATAATGTTTCCTTTTAAATTAATAAGTTTTATTAATTACATCACAATTTTATTATTAACTGTTTCTATATTTTTTATGAGAGTGTTATGCCATGCAACTTTGAATGCTTTAGATTGTTTTTCAAACTATAACTTTAGTTTTTTTATGAGCTACGACATAAATACAAGCATTAACATTTTTGGAAAAAAATTGTTGTGATATTTTTCTTAGGGTTTTAAAAGTTATGGAAATTTTAAAGGGTTATTAAAAGCGACTATTATTAAAGAGAAAATAATTTTTTATTACAATAACACAGAAAATTTATTGTGAGTATTATGACCTATTTTTAATTTTTAAAAAGTTAAGGAAAAAGGTAATAATATCACAACATTGAAATATTATTGAATTAATTTTAACGGGAATAAGGTTTATAATGATATTTAATTAATTTAAGCTTTTGTTAGCTCACTTGCAGGATAAAATCACCCTATTCATTTCTACCACTCTCTTTTAACATGGAGATTTGTTTTCGAATGCCAGTCGGGGTTGTGCGAATGTGATTTTCCATTCTCTTTATACACTAATGCTGAAGTATCACCTCTTAGTTAATTTAACACACCTACTTCTTAAGTCATTGTTAAACTTTATATAACACGACTGTGGATTAAAACAATCTCAAGTTTAAAATAAAATTTAAATATGTGGGTAGTATATTTTAATCGATCATGATATAACAAATATAATATTAATTATATATATATATATATATATATATATTTGAGTTCAACTATAGACCTATACGTATTTATTTGATTGGGAATTTTAAATTATTTCCTTTCTGTATTTAAAATTAAATTAGAAGAAATTTTGTATTTGTTATGGATTCTATACTTTCTCATTTTATTCATTATATTATTTTCCCATTAGTTTATTTACTTTATATAAAATAGTTTTACTTTGTTTTTTTTACAAAGTTGTAATAGTTTAAGTGACGAGTTAAAATGTGCCGATTTAAACTATATTCGATAAACAATTTTAATGCCTTTGTTTCGTAAATAACTTTTCCTCAATTTTTTTATTTACGAGTAGCCATATACGTTTTGTCGAAGTACTAAAAGTTTATTAGTACTTAGTGAGACGAAGTTACAATTAACGATTAGAGCTACTGGTTGGACGGGGTTTTACTGGAGTAAACCAGGGAGGGAAAAAGTGTGAAAAACTTGAATGTTTTGCAGTGGCAATTAGCGCGATTTACTACTTTAACCTGACTGCAGTTTTTTTTATCCAACGCAATTTATGTGCTTTTTCATAGATAGGTTTATTGAGCACAATATATTTTATATACGTTCAGATGTTTACGGATAAAATAATTAAAAAGTTATTATTACCTTTTGTAAGTTTATTAATGTCTATATAATCAATTGTTTGAAACATACATTCTATAAAAATGGTGAGTAGCTTAAAATATGAAATAGATTTTTTGTTTTTGAAAATACATATAGATGTACCAAGCAAAGCGCTGTATAATAATTTGCTACACTTTTAATTAATACATTTAAAGTAAAGTACAAATAATAATAATAAAATACATGCAATCTTTTTGTGGTAATTAACTACTTTGATTAATAGCAGGAGATTGAGTAACTAAAAATAAACTTTTGTTTGCACTTATTCATACTATCCTTCCGGTATATCTGCATTTAATTACAAAAATATAAGGTCGAGAAAGGTATAATATATATTAAGTGTACCCACATTTGCACGAAGTAAGAGAAGAAAACAATTCAGGTAAATTAAACACACTCACTACACAGAGCTGGAGATCGAACCATTCCCATCACCAGTGAACCAGAGTAAATGATTTTGACGTTTGGTCCACGCGATCACTGGTGTGGATTCCCTATATGAAATCATAAGGCCGAGCCACGCAGGTAGCATTTTACCAAACCACGGTTCCCTCCCTTTACCATGATGGACGTCAATCTTGTTCCATTGTTGTCAACAGGCTATTATTCCTAGTTGTTGGAGGAAGGTTTTCTGCCTTACAAGAGGTTGTCGAGGCGAAGACATCAATAACTCAGACTACTCGAGTCCTTCAAGAAGTGCAAATAGATTTTCTAGCTTTGTATTCATATCTAGATTATTACAAATTATTAAATATGGTCCACTCTAATTCATTATATCACAAGCGTTGTCCTTTAGGAAACTATATAGTCCATCTATCCTTGATCTTAGTCAGAAGGGTGCACAAGACTATAAGGTACGAGAACTATAAAAACTTCATTAATATAAATAATTTTTTTTCTGTCACAGCTACTTACAACATTTATTTCTCATCACAGTCCTTGTTAAGATTCAGACATATGTCCATCTGTCTCCAGCGTCTGTTAGAGGTTCGTTCCAGGTACCGATCATTACTATCGACAGAAAAATAGCCCCTTCCCCTATTTTGCGCAGATAATACAATGGTAAACGTCTTCAATTCACCTACGAGATGTTTATTTTTTAGGGGTGGATTTGGAAATGATTATTAAATAGCCCAGCCTTATTTTCGACTAAAGTTAGTAGTCCAAAACAAAACGTTACATTATGTTAATATCTTTTATTCTTATGTTATATTACTACCCTTATGGTTATGAGTGATTTAAACCACAATATATTCTAAACAGGACGAGAACAATGTATTTTAAATCAAACTCATCTGTGTATATACCCTTAAAGTTAAATTAATTTGTTTTATTTGTAATCTTTTTTAGCACAGCGTTTTATTACTCGTTCACGTTAAGCATATGTACTGATTATTAGCACCGTGTCTTACCGTTCGGGTTATACGCACTTACGCTAATCTGTAAGGGTAGGGTGATTGTGAGAAGAAATGGAGGACCTACAGTTTAACGTGGGATCCGAACCACGGTGAAGTCCTGGCATTCTACACATTCACAAGTTGTGATTAATACACGTCTTGTCAGAGGTGAAGGAAGGGTTTAGTAATCAGATAAATCTGTGCCGGTAACGAGGATTGAACCCCGAAACAGAAGTCTGACATCCTACCCCTAGACCGCCAGGTTACCCAGCATATGTACTAACGACACTAGGGATTTTAGGGATGATGAAAGTTATATTAATAAGACGTTTACCCGCATTTGCATGGATGTAGAGTGGAGAACCCTTTAGGATAAAATACCTCAGTACGCCAACCAAGATTCAAAGATCAATTTCCCTGTCCTCGGCAGTCCATACTACTGCAAAATTGATGTATTAGACTATGCGTCCACTGAGGTGGGTTAAAATCTAGAACGAACACAACATACAGCTCCCGGCCATTAATTCATAACTGTGTAAGGGGAAATCCACATTCCACCAATGATCCATTTTTCAGCCATGCCATGAATCGAACTCGGAGTCATTAGACAGACACACTAACAAGTGAGCCAAGGTTTCACGTGTCTGTAAAATATTCTTTATGTGATGGAGTGTGTTGATCCTTTACTTCCCATATTTTTTTGTTAAATTAATATCGTACATCGGGAAATGTATGTTGGATGTTAAATGTTACAGTTCGATTTCAATTGGAAATCCTTTATAGTCATAAAAGTTAATAAAACAGCCTTAATACATTCATACGTAGCGTAAGTGATTTTAAATTATATACTAATATTTTATAGAAAATTTAAATATATGTGAAATAGTAGTACCACCAATAAAGTAAAATTATATTAATGGTGGGCACAGAAAATAAAGGTTTTTTAAAGGTTTTATTTATATAATATTTAAAATCTAAGTATATTTTATTCACTGTTTTTTAATAGTGTATATTATTTAATTTAGGCTCTTTGAAGGGTTGTTTCTGCAACATTGTATAGTATTTCGTTTAGTATTTTTCAAGAGTTTTTAGTAAATGTCTTTATTTTAATATTAAATAGAGAAAGTATGTGCGGTACACCGTATCATTTATTTTATATGTAAGCTATAACATCAAACAACCAATCCCTTTCGGGGTACAAAGCTGAAGAAAGCTATACGTGGGTGTATGTGAAGAGAAAAGTGTGAATACCACTGATCTAGAATACAGGTCACGTCTACTCCGCACTATAAAGGAGTTCCCCCCACCCCACTTCACACCCTTTACAACATTCCCACTCACACCTTCCCCATTAAACCTTGACACTTCAAAAAAGTTCCCCAAAATAGCTATTTGTAACTAATTTTAAAAAAAAGAAGGAAAAAACAAGTAGTTTACAAATTATCTTCCTGTTTGAAGGTATTCGTGATTTATAGAGCCACTTTAAAGCAATCATTTTGAACTGCCTTCAGACAAGTGATATGTCTAAAGAGAGTATAGAAGATGATGGTTTTAAGCTCTTTGTGTTTTCTTACCTTGCGCCTGCCGTCACTGCTGTTTCAGTTCAAGGTTGGCCGGAGGGAGGAAATATTCCTCGACAACTAAACTCCAATTTTCATATAAAGAACGTTATCGGAAATATTTTGGTTGTGTGAGGCGTCACTCTCGTAGTAGACTGGACTGATGATGACGGGTAGATCAGTGTTGAATCCCTGTAGGGTGTACAAATGTTTTTTTCCATAAATGGTTCTTCACTCTCCATTCATACAAATGCAGGTACACATCCTCAAAATTCAACCTTACTCATCCCTAACACATTATAGTAATTATTACACTAGCGTGAAACCAGAATGGATTGTAAAACGTGGCGACAAAAAAACAACTTATCTGACCGCTAGAAATGTATTTTGTTCACGTGGTTTACCACCTGTTAAAGTTATACGCATAATATATTAATTACGTTAATGTACTATGGATGGAGAATGTTGAATCAAGAGAAAGTGTACTTATATTTGCGTGGAGGAAGAGAGAGAACCACTTTAAGAAAAAGAAACCTAAGTACACCCGACCAATATTAAAATCCTGATCCCTCTGTCATAGTAGGTCTAGTCTATTGACACCTTAGACGATTTTACCACCGAATTGGGTCTATAAAATGTTACTATATTTGTTGTCCCTAAGTCAAGTCATGTTATATGCAATTGTCGCTTTTAATAGGTAAAATAACAAAAATAATATAGTAAAATGTTATCAATGTTTACCGGAAAATATGTTTGTATTTTCTATAAATGCCTTCTTAATTGAATCTAACAAAGGCTTTCTTCACCTAAGGTATTTTACTGAAGGCAACATTTACATTAATAAATACAAAAAGGAAACACTGTACAGTGCATTTTATAACATATTTTATGCAGACGTGTCATTTTTCAAAACGCTTTGATCATATAAAACTGCAAGAATAACTAACCTATTTTAATTATTTTAAGTTAACTTATCTGACTATATATTAAACAAATTTATAATCACTCATAGTCCATCAACTTCCGATGTATAGTAAAACTATATGTATTTGATCCTTTCAGACAGTGAACAAGTAGTTATCATGGGGGGGGCTCGAAATATTTTGAAGTACAACTTACCCAATAATGCATACAAGCACAATTTTTACTATTTTAAAAATCATCAAATTATAAGGTGTGATTTGGGGAGCCAAATAAATTTTATAAAATTAAATTCACATTAAGTCTAATGGATAGCTAGCTTTATTATCAATAGTGACTCACTGAATTTCATAATGCTAAATAGATTTAAATAAAATAAATCATATGACACAATCTAACAAGCTTTCTCATACAGTATTTTATAACTTGAAATTGAATTTAAAAAATATGTTATCACAAAACTAACCTTAAGTAAGTTTCCCTCAGAAAAAAACACATAACATATTGTTATTCACAATAAACACGCTTTACATTTTTACACTTGAAACAATTGCTAAACTATTTAAAATAAATTAATTCTAATTAAAAAAAAATCAATCAGTCTTTGACAACCTTCAAATTATTTTAATGTTTGAAAATAAAAATATATTCTTATTTATCACGTTAAAAACCATTCTCAGATACCAATTTTTAACAAAATCGTAACAAAAATTCTTAAAATATTTTAATCAAAAGAAAGATCAGTAATTTACCTTCTAACAAATTTTACACTAAAAAAAAACTACAGTTCTATTTGTCATATAAAATAATCTTAATCTATCACTTTTAAGCAAAATCATTAAAGCCAAATTCTCAATTTAGAATTTTCATAAATCACTCATTAGTTAACTGCCCTTTAAGGAATTTTTATCGCCAAACCAAATACACAGTGTTAATTGTAAGGCCAAACATTTCTTAAGTATCAATTTTAAAGAAAAATGTTAGATTTGGTTTTGAAAAATTTGGAAAAGGAAAATATATAATCCGTAATATACCCTTAATTGGAGGATTAGAATCAAATTAAAAATAACTTTCCTGAGATATAACCCTATAAAATCAAATATAAAGTGTGAACAGAATACATCAAACCGTTTCCGATTCGTGGCCGGATTCATCATGATTTTGAGATAGATTTTTTTGATCACGATTGCAATATTTTATCTTGATATGAGAAAATGAAATACATAAATAGCTCTTTTCTGCCTGATTAATTTACGAATTCAAATATAACATTTTAAATTCATCAAAATACATCCATTGATATATATATATATATATATATAACTCTGTATGGAGACTTTGTTTTGACATCCATATAGTGTGCAATTTGGTTATTAATAATATATATAATAATACCATCACTAAGAGAAGACCTTTTAGGATCCTACAGCTAAACAATAAAAACATTATGATTACAAAATAAATATAAACTCGTATAGAATTAATAATTAATTACTGCGTCAGTTAACCTTTTTATTCTTAGCAACGTAATAAAATAACAATTAAGTAGAGAGAAAATATTCAATGTCAACAAGCCTTCTTTAAGAATTATTTTTTAATAAGAAAAGCTAATTTCCTACACCAAATCAAGTTTTAACCTAAGTTATACAATTTTTATTTGCTTTAATTATTACCAAAAAATCTACTTAGTTATAGTTTTAAGATTAAAATTTGAATTATAGTAAACAATATTAGCTTAAGATTCTAAATTTATATTTTAGTAAATTAGAATTATAATAATATCTAATTATAATGATTAATCTAAGATAATGAATCTAGGAGAGAATAAAATATAATTTCAAACTTAAATAGGCACTTAAGGTTGTATCATGCAATACAGTAGTATCCCGGTATCAAGGAAATGTTCTAAAGTATACACTTTTTTGCTGTCAATATTGATAAAATTTTAATTCAATAATTTATTATATAGTTTTTTTTATAATATACATCAAACGGGACAGCGACATAATGATATAACTTCGACTATGATTATAAGAAAATTGTTTTAGTAACGTTTTTAATGGTTGGAAATAAGTTTATTCCTACATAAATAAAATTCTATATGTTGGTTCACATCGAGTGTGGTACAAAAACATTTCTAATAAAACTTGGCAATTAAAAAATTCTGAGTTTTATTTCATTTCGGTCCAAATTTAAATTTCTTGACCCGAATATTAAGCCAAAATTTGTGTACGAATCGAGTTATTAAGTTTGGTCTGAATCGGATCAAATTATATGGGTTTAGTCTCATAGATCTAAGCCTACATCAAACTAGCATTTATAAAATTATATTCATATTTTCAAACCCATTTTTTTTGTCTCATGCCTTTTTTTATAAGATGCGCGGTACTAATTAAGGATCCAAACTTTTATCACTTGTCGCTTTTCATTTCATAAATTTGAAAGTGAAAACTTAATCCTCTTAGTTGTTAGAATTTCATTTCTTGTCACTTTTGTTTTTATGAATACGATGTTTTATTTTACCCACAACAAAGTCCATTTGAGGAAGATTATAAAAACAATTTATTATTATTACAAAAGGTGTTTTTAGCTGGGTTTTAAGGATTAAAACCTAATGGATGATTTCTTATTTTCTTTGTAGGTATAAAACATTACGTTTTTATGAAATAAATGTTTTTAAAAAGAGTGTTTTATAAATAAAGCGTTTATTTATTTGTATAAACGAAATAACTTTTTTAATAAATTTGTTTTGATCAATTTCAAATCAAATATTTTGCTTATCATTACTGATAGAAATTGGGAACAGTTGTTAAAAAAGTTTATGAACTCTCCATTGATGAAAACGTGTCCATTTGAAGTTTTAATGAGGTATTCAAACAAGATACTTTATCACATGTCCACTTGACGTTCTCATGATATATTTAAATAAGATACTTTTATCACATGTCCATTTGAAGATCTCATGAGATATTTAAAAAATATCCTTTATCGCATGTCCACTTGAAGTGCTCATGAGGTATTTAAACAAGATCCTTTATCACAAGTCCACTTGAAGCTATAAAACTCGAGAAAACCTCACGTTGGGTCGTCAATTGAAGGGGTTAAGAAACGCCCCTCAATTAGCGCCGATTTAAGAATTATAATTACCCCTTAGTGGGTCATCGAAAAGGTGTATTTATCTTATAACAAAAATTAAGTTCAAAATAAGCTCTTTCCATTTTGGTTTCATCATCCAACGGATCCAGTAAGCAAATTTAAAAGAAAATAAATGTATTGTCTTGCAAACTAAACTGTTTGAAGGGCTTAAATATTCAAAATTAAAATGAATAATTAAAACTAATATTATAAAATAAAAGATAATTCCAGAATTTAAATATAAAATGCAAATAAAATATAAAAACTGCATTTTTATCCTTCTTTTTCGAAAAAAAATCCATAGGGGTCTACAAGTCGGGAAATTACAAGTTCTCATGAGGTATTCAAACAAGATCCTTTATACAGATTTCAATGGCTTGCAGACCAGCACTAAAGTGTTGTGTCTTAAAGTTTTTGACAGAATTAACCAATACATTATCTATATACGTAGATGAATACATAATATATAAACTAAATTAACTGTAAGTAACAAATGAGTCAAAATATAGAAGTAAAATGGCATGAAAATAAAAATTTGTAAATGTACGGCCGGTTAGGATAGAGCCTTATTCAGTCTTCTGGGTCACTAAGCCCCTATTATCAGATCAGTAGACGTCCTCTGCACTTACAGGACATCCTGCCATTCCTTGAAATTGTCCGCACGGACACAATGCCGGCAGGACGTGCAATGAATTGGAAGAGGTTCGCTAGCCTGAAAACAAAGGTGCAGGGTCAGGGGTTGGCAGGGTTATCGGGGTAGGGGGCGAGGGTGATGTCCTTGGTTGGTATACGTGGTAGGGTGAGGGGGTGGGGGAAGAGAAATTATCGATTGATTTCCACCTCTACTTCAAGTAAATGCCTAGAATGGATTGTCTTAGCAGCATAATATATCAAGTCACGTGTTGGTAGTGTTTCCCAGTTGTGGGATTATTTTTTTGCACCACGCCTATATGAGGTTAGTTATATTAATGAGGTGAGGATAAGGAAGACGGAATTTAGGGTGAAAGTGGTTGCATTTGTGGCCACAGAGAGAGAGAGGAAAACCTTAAAAAATATACCTCGAGTATATACATTGGGATATGAATAACAACCTCCCATAATCGGTGAACTAGACAAGACAAGACTGATGCCTTATTAAATGTGCAGTTTAGCGTAGTGGTTTCAACCCTTAATGTCAGAATCTGACTTGGTCCGAATAAAGGCCGGGTGTATTGAGCATAATTTTCAGCTTTATGGTTTTCATTGTGGATTTCCCACACAATCATAAGACAAACGATTATGAGTTTCCTCTTTACTTCCTTCTACACCTAGATTCATCTTACTACCCCACTCTAGTATTATCTATAATTATTTGTTGAGACTCTACACATTTTATATTATCTTAAGTGATTAGAAACTAGGATTTTAGAGTTTAAATTAAATGAAGCAGATTTTTTTTTAAAAGGGAAATTGGCAAACACTCAAGGAAAATACCATCAATACACCCAATTGGAATTCAAGCCCCAGAAATACTGTCACTGAAAAAAGAAACTAGACGAGCTTGACAATTAGTCACCATGCCCACCGGTAAAGAGTGTTATACAGGCAACCTGTCAGACTTATTTCGTGAGCTATGCACTAGGAAATCAGATCTAAACCTTTTTGTGTTCGCGGCACATTTGAAAGGATCAAAGAGAAAAAAATATTAGTAAAAAACTTTTTTAGCAACACAATATAATAAAAATATTAAATATTTTAACTTATAAGTGGTTTTTTTCATATTTAAAGTAACAATAAAATAATATTCTATAATAATAATTCTAACCGTGTTCATGGTACTCCATTGTGCCGAGGCACACAGGTAGGAACTACTGCACTAGGAGTATCTTCGTTCCTAACCATCGAAACTCGCTCTCTGAATATCTTAATATTTAGCACCACGTCTTACTACCCGTTCGGGTTATACGCCTCTGAATATCAAATGGAAGACCGTTCACTTCTAGAACATGATCTAGGGCGGATCAATCGATCGATATACGTACCTTTCCTGGTGGGGTAGCAGTCTTTACTTGGACTTTTAATTTATTTCATTATTTATTTGAACTAAATATCACCCGATTCAGTGGTTGAATAGTCTTAAGGCGTCACTCTGATATTAGACTGGTAAGCTGATAACAGGGAAGAGATCAGGGTTCAAACCTCAGTCGGGTCTATGGAATTTGTTTTTTTATAAAATTGTTTCCCACTCTCTTTCCACACAAATGTGGGCATATTACCTCTTAAATGCTTCCTTCCTCATCCCTACCCTATTATAATAATATCATTTGCGTATAACCTGAACAGGTAGTAAGACGTGGTGATAAAAGTATTTATTGTGCACTTTATGAACCGACTAGTTATATCAGCACACGACTTATAAGCTAACTTAATGTATAGAACAGATACAACACCCAGCAACCAGCCGTTGATCCATCACTGTGAAAGAGCAAATACATGTTTCACCAATGATGGCATTTTTTGGTCATTCCGGGAACTAAACCCTGAACCCCTAGCTAAGTATGCAAATACTCTGCCAACTGATATAAGGTGTCAGACGCTTAAAATTTAAGCTACGAAAAAGCGTAACTATCATAAATAAGAATAATAAACAAATAATAAAATGAAATGGTTGAGAATTTAATATATATATATATATA
>CABFVX010000225.1:82766-107122 GCA_902151425.1 Timema shepardi | reverse complement strand
TACTACCTGTCTTTACTATGCGCAGTTTTAATTACTCTAGCAAGGTAATAATTTAGAGTAAATAAAGCTAACATTAAATACCCGGAAAAAAAATGTGCCTTTGATCTTAATGATTATAGGTAATAGCCGTGGCACACATTTTCAAATCTAATAATGCAGAATGAGAAGAGTTATTTATTTCAAGGAAGTATAAATTACTCGATTTGGTGGCCGCATGGTATAAGGCGTCAATCTCGAAATAAACTATACTTCTTACGAAGAGGAGATATACGTTAGAATTCCAGTAGGGTATACTGAGGTTTTTTTTCCTAAATGGTTTTCCACCCTTTATCCAGGCAAATTCGGATACACTGCCTCAAAATTCAACCTTCATCATCCTTAACAGTTTGGCGTAATTAATAAGTTACACGTATAGCCTAAGCAGACAAGTTTCTAAAATAAATAATCAATAACTGTATATTCAGGGTTGATTCACATTTGCCCATTGTTTTCCTTTAAGACTTATTTAATTATTGGAACCCGCCTCGGTGGCGTAGTTGGCTAACGCGCTTGTTGTGTTGAGCTCGACTGCTGAGGACGGAGAGATCGATGTTCGAATCTCGGTCGGGTGAACTGGAGGTTTTTTTCCTAAATGGTTTTCCACTCTCCCTCCACGCAAATACGGGTTTACTTCCTCTATTTCAACCTTCCCAATTCCTAATCCATTAGAGTAATTAGTACTTAAAGCGTATAACCCGAACGGGTAGTAAGACGCGGTGCTAAATATTATTATTAATTATTGGGGCGCTCATATTCTAGCGTTTATTTTGACTCGGTCTTCCAAACATGGTTGTATGAATGTGAGTGAATAAATGGGAAACCATTAAGGCTGGTTGCACACCATCGAATCCCGAGTAGAGTCCAATCTGACTCTATTAGAGTTAAACCTTTCACACTGTTGAGTAGAGTCATCGAGTCATCAAGTAAACCAGTTTGATAAAAGTGCTCAAGTGCTCGTGCAAGATGGATACGAATATAGCGGTTTCTATAAATACAATTGTACAAAGGCGCCGGCGTAGAATTCTAGAAAGACGTCGCTTAATGTGGATTAAACCACTTAATGTGAAATGTTGCACATTTGTCTCTAAATAACGGAAACTGTATTTTCATCCCGATGTTCGGGTTGGGATTGAAGTTTTTCATAGCAAGAATATATTCCCCCCCGTCCCCCAAAATGATTAACTTATTGCCTCAGTAGCTTCATAAATTGATAGAAAGAAGATAAATTGTCTTCACATTTTTTGAATATGTGTCATGGTCATCATATCATTTGAATTTATTTTTTTCTAAACGAAAAGTAAAAATCCTGCTAAAATTCAGCAATGCCCATGACAACTATTCAAGAACTTAAGATATTACACTATGGAAAAAAGTATCTACTTAAGGCCCTTGGTCCTGTCGAATGCAAGTCTAAAACATATTTTGTGGGAATGGTGAGCGGGAGGGTGAAAGGCGTGGCGTAGCTTGACAGACTAAAGTATCCTTCCGCGTCAACAAGAACAGATGGATCACGGAAACCGTAGATATTGCTAGCTACCAGACAGGTCTTGCGGAAAATTCATACATTTAGAAATATCAGTTTTCTCGGGAACGAGTGAAATTTTTATAGTAATATTTTCAACACCTCTTCTAAGATAATGTATCAATGTTTATTAAGTGTTAAATTTTTTATTTTTTGCTATGCAGCTGGCAGTTTTCTATTGAAGAAGTCAAAATTATTGATATTTGATCACTGCTAAAATTATAGAGGCGGTGTTTGTTTGTATATACAAAGTATAACTTAATCAACATGCTTATATTTTTGAACAAACTGTTTCCGAAAAGAAAATCGCAAAACAATAAAAAAATCTTGAAGATTACCGTTTGTTCCCATGGCTATGAATTTACACTCCAAATGAAAAGGGCAAATCACCTTAAGCAATATTTTATTCATTTTGAGCAAAAAGATTTCTAGTCATAAAAATTGCAAAAATACTGGCCTAACTAACAATACTTTCAACTCCACATTAAAAGAGTCTCTAACAAAACAAATAAAACTTTAAAGTTATAATGTTAATTAATTTAATAAACAGTTTAATTTAAGTGTCTATTTTTAATTTGAATGGGAGTGTATTAAACGAATGTGGTGTGTTATCATCATGATGATCATCATAGGTGTCACCGTTCGTGTTGGAGTGATGGCAGAAGCGAGGATGGAAGGGTTTGGAGTGGGGGTGCTACCCCCTGGGGGGAATGTGGGGAACTGTTAATAACCCTCCCCTATCCTTCCCTATCCTATAAACAAGCACACCTCTACTGATACTATGTGAAAAATTATTCGAGGGCGGAAATGATGCTCAGAGGGGTTCGGTGACACTTAGTATCATGTCCGACCGTCCTACATCACCCCCATACACACTAGTTATATTAGGAATCATCTATTTTAATAAAATTAGTTTGTTTGTCGGTCATGAGCATTGCGCACCGCATGTAGAGGGATAACATTTAAAAAAATGAACTGCCCTTGTGCACAAACATGTGCTGGAATTTTAAATTGTTTATTAGATTTTATTTTTAATTTATTAAAAACTGGGATGGAAAAAAATTAAATGAAGAGGTTTTTTCTCTTGTTTGTTTAGAGAAATTCCGGGTACTTTTGCTACCTTTTTTTTTTATCACCGCTTCTTACTATCTGTTTGGGTTATACACTTTCTTCTATTTTAGTTAAAAATAAATTGTATGACACAATAGTACATACTTACCCCTTAGTAAGTTTTACTCGAAAAAAATAAATAAATTAAGTGTTACACCTCAGTAGTGAAACTGTCCCTGTCATGAGTTTGGAAAATTTCTTATTACGCCGACTGGCTCCTTTGCTTGATTGTTTGATGAAATAAAATTTATTTTACTATCTTACACAAGTTTAACTGAAATTCGATTTAAGATATATTGAATTAACTCAACCTATCTTAGCCTAACCTTCCGTTCTAAAACTATTAAAAGTAAAGATAACTTAAATACCAAACCTGTTTATTCGCTTGCATATTTCATGGACTGGGAAATAACTCATTCATTTCATGAAATAGTTAACGAAAAGAGTTGCCAAATATTAATGAAATAGCTAGTTCGTGAATTGGGAATCACAAACGATGCACATTTCATGAACTGGACTATGTTTCGCCCATTTTGTGAAATGTTCAGGAGGAGAAGCCAGTTTACGTATTGGGCAGACATTTTCCCGATTCATGAGCTGGACAAATTCACGAATCGGGTTAAATACACATTATTTTTATAATTATATTAAACAATCTTCATATATAATTTTTAAACCCAATAATTATAGGCATTTTATTGAAATTTAGATTTTTAAAAAGCAATAATTTCTTAACTATTTTTAAAAAACGAATATGCATTATGATTTAGTAATGTAATATTGATTGATTGATCGATCTATATCGACCGCGCTGCCGCTGTCGTTAGGGATAATAGGGATAAAACCTTGCAGATTAGGTGTGTCATGTGGTCAGAACCATTAATCTCCCAGTCGTTAATATCAGTTTTCTAGACCGGAGCCGCTACCTGTATTCAAGCATCTCCTCATTTGTCCTCACGAGGGTGAGTCTTACCCCGTTCCACACCCACTGATTCACATACATATTCTACGAGCGCCGGGGATCAAACTCGATACCTCTGAATTTGTACACAGGAGCTCGAACATCTAGATCACAGAGGTGGTCAGTTTAAAGCAAATGCACATTAACTAGTACGACAAGAAAATTGGACAGTAGCACGTTAAAAAAACACATCTTCAGTGTATTGGGCTGAGATCCAAGCCTCTACCAACGACGATCAAGAATGGTATTAATATAAGGCCTTAAATTACCCAGACAGCGTAGTAAGTATGTGATTTTAAAATATAAACCTCTGTGCCGCATTGAGGGATAGATTTAGCACATTTTTAATATATAAAAAACTAATTGCGGGCTTGAAATTATTAATTAATTTATAATGACTCGTATTGTAAGATATCAAATAATGAAATAAGATAAATTTTATTCATAAGTACAGCCTATATTTATTTACTTTTAACTTTTGAATCACGGTATATTAAAATATTATTATTATGGTATTATATCGCTAATAGGGTCAGTTGGTTAATGCATTTCAGGGACTTGACAGACATATGTGCAATAGTATCTTCGGACTCGGTGAGGAAACCGACGGGAAGGTATCTCACTCCTTATTTCCCTAGTACGCGTCTTCAGTGTTATAGGCTTTACATCTGGCGGTGGAACTCTAGAAGATTCAACCAAACTTTAGGTTGAATACCATACATATATACATAAATGCATACACACGTATATATATATATATATATATATATATATATATATAAACACATACAATATTATAAAATTGTATTCTTAGTACTTATCCACATTTAAGAAGACTTAATGATAGTTAATGTGGAATCATATCAATAATTTATTGGAGGGGAAATTCTAGACTATTTTTATGGCATCTCATACGCTATACCTTAAAAATCTTCTGCACATTCATTTTTACATTATTTTTACTTTACTTCTATGATATTTCATATCTTTTGTGTGTTTATTTCTAGTTCTATGTGTATATATTTTGTATTTGTAAGATTTAACTAATTTAAATATCAATATTAGTTAAGTACTAAAGAAGTTTAAAGCCCTATGCTTGCCATTAAAGCCATACTATTACAATAAAAATAATCTTTAAAGTTACTATAAATATATAGAATACATTAAATTATATTCCATAATAGTGAAAATTAAATGTATGACTATGGAAATCATAAGAGTAAGAGAAAGTATCCAATTTTAAAAGCAAAAATGTATTAAATTTGTTTCATTTAAATGTGAAGTGACTAGTCTGGATGATCTCTATTTTCTTTTACCCTCGCTGCTATTCCATAGTGATTATCTATTTTACCATATTTTTTTTAACTCTTGGAAGGGTACACGTTAGATAGAAAGGGATTGAATGCGGTCGTATGATTCCCCCGGTCCCTGTTCGTTTGCGAGGTTTAATTTTTTATCTTCTTTTAATCTAAATTGCTGTAGAAATGCTCCTACTTTTAAATACGGTTCAATCAAAAAGTAATATTAACATTTTAGCACGTAAGTGTATTTATAACCTTTGGAGGTATTTAAAATTAGCACATTTATTTTGTTAAATATTAATTAGTAATATATTTCTCCTTTAAGCTATATATTAAAGAAAATTATATTAATAATTTAATGATAACCAGGTTAGTTGTTTATTAGCAATGGATGGATAGGTTTTACTAATTACCACGTAAATACCTTCAATTACTTAGCTTCTAGTTAAATAGATTCCACTTATGAAATTATAATTAGTGTAATATTGTCAAACATAGGACGAAGATAAATTAAATCAATTATGTTACTGTGTATTAATTATAAGATAATATAAATGGTGTGTCCCGGCTTAAGTTGACGGATTATAAAATTAATCAACACTTTCGCAAAATACTAATTGCTATGATAATGTCGTTTTCAGCGTTGACTTAATTATTTACGCTGTTATGTAAGCCACTTATCAATGGTACGTTACAAATACTATCATATAATATCTGAGCACACTTATTCCGATACATGACACTTTTAATGATTTTGTTTAACTTCTGAAAGGTTTTGGTAAGAATTTTATTTATAAATATTTCCTTCCCCACCCTCGTTAATAATTTAAGCATTATCAACTAAAAATATTAATTGGTTTGAACAAGAATATATTAATGAAAATTGTAGCCAATTCATCAAATTTCCTTATATTTTACTCATTTTTTCTTGTTTGAAATACATTAAAATAATTACTTATTTACTGATAGTAACTTTAAAAAAATCAAGGTTATTTGGGTTTTATTTGTGTATATTTACGCAAAATTATGCGGTCAAAGCATCATTTGTGAGAGTGAAAGTTTATTTTATATTATTGAGGTATTTAACTTTCAACTTCTTTGCATAAAGGATTAATTGAAAAAAATCACTCAAAAACTTGCTTAAATTAAAACAGTGCATCTAATACAACGTACCTAGGGATAAAGCATGGATATTTATTGATTTTATACTAAGGTAAAAACATCCGAAATAAAATCAGACTTTCCTAAACTGAAGATAGACTTCTATATCCGTTGATTGAACTAAACATTTTATTTTTTATATATCAAAATGTACTCGTAAAATTATGATTTTTAGTTATTTTATCTTTCTAGTTTTATAGAATATGCTTTGATAGTATTTAAACGCTCTTAGAACCATGTAGTTATTATTATATAGTATATACATATTTTAATTTAATCTATATACATTATTTAGCACTTTAAAACTAAATTATCATTTCAGCAACAATGTGATAAAATATAACGGGATTAAGTTAATGTAGACTATATGGATATTCTTTTAAACACCATCCTCAAAATATAAATAATTAATTGCTTTTCAAACTATGTATATATATATATATATACATATATACATACAAATATATATATATTTATTTGTTTAGTACCGCATCTTACTACCCGTTCGGGTTATACGCATATGTATTATTTGCGCTAATGTGTTAAGAATTGGGAAGATTGAATTTAGAAGAAGTGAACCTACATTTACGTGGAAAACAATTTAGGAAAAAATACCCCCAGTTCAACCGGCCGAGATTCAAACCTCAATCTCCCCGTCCTTGGATATCTATCTCAACACGACCTATTGCGTTATCTAACTACGAAACAAACTGTAGAATATCTCTTATAGGATGAATCGGATCATTTGTAATGTTGACATTATGTATTCTGTTTGTAGGCCCTAAAGCCTACTCTCAAGGATCAGTGCTTTGTTTCTTATCATCATCAAGATAAATTAGAGTTTAGGGTTTTGTCATTCATAATTGAATTCAGGATGATATTGTAGTTTGTTTGTCGATAATGTACAGAGTGAAGGTGTAACCAAAACCAACTTTGATTTATAGGGAATTGGATTAACTTCTCCCTGTCTTAGGCAAAGTGTGGAGCTCACGTTTACGTGCTTAATCTGTTTCATTTCCAAACAACTTCTGAGAATATATCAGTAGGTTTCAACACTTTGCAACAATATTGTTAATCGTATATATTTTACATTGAACTACAAATGAATTATAATAAATATTAACCTATATTTCTAGTAAAATTAGGTAAATAAATACTTTACTTTTTATTTCATTTCAGTCTAAGTGCCATTAATATAAAGGATATCTAATTTTCTTTAGTTTTTTTTAGCATCGCATGTTGTTACCCGTTCGGATTATACGCCTATGTGCTAATTACCCTAATGTGTTAATGATGAGAGGTTTGTTTTAGAGGAAATGTACCCGCATTTGCGTGGATGCCAAGTGTAAAACTATGTAGGAAACCCACCTTTAGTAACCTAACCATGATCGAGCCCCGATCTTCCTGTCATCGGCAGTCTAGTCTATTGCAAGTGTGACGGCTTAGATTATGCCTCATACAAAGCTGGTTAAAATACCTGGTTCAATTCAACAAATAAACTCCTGCTTCAATAGACTCATGGTTTAAGGCGTCACTCTCTCGATATAATAGATTACCTATTACAGGGAGATCAGGGTTTGAAACTAGGTTGGGTGTAATGAGGGTGGTCTCCCCTGAATTGTCTTTCATTCTCACTCCACGCGAATATGAGTACACTTCCTCTAAGTTTTTATCTTCCTGATCCCTAATTCGTTAGCGTATTTTGTACACATGCGTTTAACCTAAGGTATTAAAACTTGGTTCAAAAAAATAAAAAAACATTTCACACTGCCTGATGAACTTTACGAATACTACAAGATACACCTATATGTGTTGCTGATTGCGTTAGTACAGCGTGACAGGAACTTTTTAGTGTGGTTCTGACAAAAACAATGACCAATATTATAAATACAAATCTTATATTATTGATTAATTAAATAAAATGTTTAATAGCTGTAATTATTTATTTTGAAAATTAATAAATAATAAAATGGATAAAATGTGTCAAATAATATAGTAGTTAGGTTATACCAAGCCATTGAATGAGTTTATCAATTCAATTTCTAAAAATATCACTTTAATTTGACAACTTATAATTGTAGTTGAATTAAATATAAATTAAAATATTAATTTACTTTAAATTAATCAAACTGCATAGCAACAAAGTGTGAGAAGATAGTTTTTAAAAATTAACTTAAAGAGGCAATATAGTCGCATAGTTTAAATCAAACTAGTAAAGGCTTATTTACTAAAATATTAATTAACACATCGATTTCCAATTTTGTATATTTTAGATTCTAATAACTGAGCAAGTTGACGGGTGTTAACTTCAGAGCCAATGAATAGATTTACAATTTGGTTTAAAAAAGCTAGAGAGTTAACATTATAAATATACTTTTATTTCTTTTCATAAGCCTATTTATTTATATACATTATATTTAGACTGAGAAATTATCTACCACAATGATTATGAACTTGGCATGAATTAAATCTTAATAATTGAGTAAGAGAATTCTGTTAAGGTGAAAACCAATTCATTGATTAACAACTTTGTTTAAGTAAGTAAGAATACTATAAATGTATGTATATTTTAGTTTCAATCCTTTTTATGGTACTATGCTTATGTTTATTATTAATATAAATTTAATATAAAAACCTTGTATATATTTTAAAAGAGAAAGAAAAATATAATAAGTCAGGGAGTGGATGAAAAATATATAAATGTTGTTTAGTAAAATACTTTATACATATTATCCATTTAATAATTAAAAATTCAATCATTCACTCTATTATAGCCTGATTATTGTACAAACTAGAATATATATTTTGAAAAAGTTGTGTGTGAAACCACTAATGTTCATACGATTATAAATTATACATACAGAATCAAACAATTCTACTGTATGTATTTATATTTAAAAACTAGGTCATCCGTTGACAAAAACAAATACAAATTGATATAATTTTTAATTTGTTTTTAATAAGAAACGGTTTTTTTCTCATTAGTGATAATAAAATATTTGCGTGGATGGCTTATCATTCATTAATCATAGTCATAATACATGGCTTGACTACATCACTAGGAATTCAGACTCGGTGAAGTTAATGGAGACTCTCGGTGTCCGGAATTCTCAAATCAACGTGCTTCAACATTTCAAATGGTGATGACGAGGGGAAGGGGGATTGTTGTGGAAAGAAGATAAATGTTAGCTCGTTTTACATGATAAATGTTGAATTTAACCATTTGTCAGCTGGTGAGAGAGTTTTGATTTAACGCGGACACCAGCTTTGTTGGATTACCATCACGCATAATCAAGAATTTTTTTTTATCAAAATTATAATTACAATCGATAATGTAATGAAACTAATTAAATAAGCTATCCAATATACGCAATTTAAATACTGTGCATTGTAGTGGGAAAGTAGGAAATTAATTATATTGGAATGTACTTCTATGCTTAAATTAGTATTGGCTTACGATACCATTAATATCCCACTTTACTAGTAAGCTTAGACTCATACAGCTAAAAAAAATAAAGTTATGTTGGCTTAAATTTGCTAAATATTTCCCTGTATATTGGTAGTTAAATTGCCTTTTATTGTCATATTCAAGGTGATCATGACAAAACAATTTATTAGTCGCACACTACCTATCCAATTAATCCATATTTATGTATTTCAGCTAGGTGTATAATATTTCATGATTTTAAGTTTGTGTCTAAGACGAGTTCTAGTATAGGTCCAACTGGTATGTTTATAAATACCTCAAGTGGCTCAATATATAACATTTGAATAATTTTTTTTATCAAGAATCATTAAATATTTCAAGAAGTGATTAATACATAATATTTTTCCAAATTCAATACACTATATCAAAAATTAATGTAGATCACTTATTTAAATAATAAATTTGCCTCCAATTAACAATAATTCAAATAATTTTTTGGACGTTTGCTATAATCATCCAATTTATAGTTTGAATCAAAGATACACTAAATAATAATTTATCAGTTTGGAATATATGACGTATTCTAAGCTTGGTCGTAAATCTTTAATAAAATTTACGTTGTTTTTCTTTCTAAATTTGTGCTTCTTATATCTCCATCAATACTTTATTTTGATATATTTTGTCTATTTTGTGATGCAATATTTACAATTATTGTTATGTACTTCCAACATGGATCATCACGGTGTAAATTGTGATCATCACAATATAAACTTTAATATTTATTAGAATAGGATAGCTAAGTTCTTTTATAATATGACAAAAGTCCCATAAAATCTAAAACCATATTTAAACAATTTGTTTCCGTGTCTGTGGGTTTTTATCAAATAAGTTTAATTTAAATCCTTCCATTAGCTTAAAAATGATAGTAAGAGGGCGGTACTCATACAAAGCATATTTATTTATTCCATATAAATAATAAAATAACTAAAGCATTGCAAGTAAAATAACTTATTAGAAATGTTTACTGTTATTCAACCTAATTTTATTAAAGTTTTGTGATTGCCAGTTAACAATATTTACTGGCTTTAAGATTATTTTTGCTAGCCTATTAATGAGTTTAACTCAGTATTAAAATATAGCCCTGTTCAAACCCAATTTCGCTTCAAGTTTTTCACCTCTTTTTCATAAACTAAAAAAGGTGTTCTATGTAAAGCAATTTTAAGTTAATTAAATAATCGTTTAGTTGCAGCGAGCAGCACTTATTTGAAGGTGTAATTATCCAAAGTGAAGTTTTCATTATGATAAGCAATTTATCAGCTCATCACATCATTCCAAGCAGGGTTGAAGCAAAGTGTGTGTGGATGGTTGTAAGGGTGAGAGAGGTGGGGAGAAGTGGGGGTTGGGAAATAAAGAGAGAAAAGGAGAGGAGGGAAGGAAATTCAAGGGTCAGTGCAATAACAGTATATGGAAGTTTGAACATATCATCAAAGATAAATAAATTGGCCTAACAAAAAATTAATACATACACTGTTTTAAAATGTATTTATGTCCATAGCTTATTAACAGTAAAAAAATTAACTAAACTTGACCAAAAAATTTTCTTTAAAATATGATAGGTAATTTTAAAACAGTAGTTTTGTCGTTTAAAAATTTAAATTAGTTCTGCCATATAACATTCTAAATTATTTTCATAGACACGCATTATAACTCTAGAACAGGATGATTCACTTGGTAAATGATAATACTAAAAACACTTCTTTGAACAAGTTTAATAGATTCCTTTAATTGGTATAGGCCTAAGGGTAACATTTACATAATTGGTTGTTATAGTATAAGTAACAGATTTAATTAAAATTAGACATGAACTGATAGGAACTACCTGAATACACCAAAACACCTTAATTAATTCTAATTAATTAATCATGATAATAAATACATACATACTCAAATTACAAAGGAACACCAATAATAAGAAGAACTATTCTTAGTTATATTTACATTTGAACTTTCTCTTAGACACCTATACTAGTAAATATTTGTATGAATTAAATAATCAATAACACATTTTTTTGCAGGTTTTGGAATTAGTCTGACAGTAAATTGGCATTACTAGAAGCTATACTGTTGTTGAAAATTAACTATGATCATACATAAGCTTTACATTTTCTAATTAATAATTATATACATACAAGAATTAGGTGATAATATAGTAATAATAAATCCCTCATACATCGTTATCATGTTAATCTAATATAATTATGTGATTTATGTTTATCAAAATAATGCAATAAGATGGTAATTAAACTTAATTAATTAAAAAAACCGTATGTTATATTTAGCACCGCGTGTTACTACCCGTTCGGGTTATACTCTTTAAGTACTAACTACGCTAATGGATTAGGAATTGGGAAGGTTGTATTAGAGGAAGTGAACCCGCATTTGCGTTGAGGGAGAGTGGAAAACCATTTAGGAAAAACCACCCCCAGTTCACCCGACCGAGATTCGAACCTTGACCTCTCCGTCCTAAGCAGTCGAGCTCAACACGACTAGCGCGTTAGCCAACTACACCTCCGAGGCGGGTAAGACCGTATGAAATCATCTTATATAAACAACCCATTTTATAAAGAATATTCTGAAAACTAAACCTAATTAATGCTATTATTTATTAACATATTTTGTTCAATTAGCTAAGGTTTTGGATTAATACTTGAACTAAGTTGGTAGCTTGTCTGTCTTCTGAGACTATGGTCCCGGGTTTGAATCCCGGCATAACAGAAAAATTTATCATTGGTGAAATGTGGGTGCACCCTTTCATGGTGATGAATTATCGGCCGGGGACTTGATGTTCCTGTACTAATCTTAAGTTAGATTATAACACATATGAAGCTACGACAGGCCAAGCAAGCCGGAAGTGTAACATAAAAAAATGACGTAGGCCACAGCCTGGAAAGAGTAATGTATGTAAGTTACAAGTATTAATGATAAAGAAGGTACTTTTAAATAGGTGCACACCTTCATTGGCGTGACGAGAGGATGAAAAATAACCCATGGTGATAAGTCACATAGGGGAAATAGCCTCAGTTGCACCCAAACGGGATTCGAATCCCAACCTACCCACAGTGCGATTGTGAGTCTAACACCTCCACCATTGCGAGGTAGCCAGAATGGTGGCTTCTATTTATAGAGTAGATGGGTTATCGAACAAATACATTTCGCTGTAGAAACATCTGTCGGATACAGAAACACACTGGGAATGACGTCTACCCGACACGGGCCATCGATTTTATGTGTGCGTCAATATTTGTCGTGTTTCAGAAAGATGTAAACAAACATTTCAACAAACAAATTAGAGTTGATAAGGATCTCACACAGAGGCAAGAAAGTTTTATCTAAGGAGCCAGGTGGGCTTTGCTTCTATTCTCATATAAATCCATATCTACAATTTACGTTAATCGGTGAATGTATGGACGTTGTTATTACATGGTTCCTGATGTCATGAAAAGTGTCTTGAGTTCTATGAACAAGATTATATTAAAACAAGTTTTTCAAAAAGATATCTTAAGCAAAAATAAATTAAGGTGTGCCACTTACTCATGCAACATAGAATGAATTCCTCACCTAATTAGCTCTTCCATAGTAGGCCTATCACCTCAGGATCGTGTGCATTTATATCTTACAGAAGTAAGTGTCACACCTTATAATTTATCGGTATAAGGTATATATTTGAAAAACTTTTTAATATATTATTAATTTTTTAGTTGTGTTAACTTAAATAAGATGTGTTTAAACGGACACGATAAAGTCCCAAATCCGCGTCAGATATAAATTCACGATAACTGATCGGCCCATATATGATCTGCAATAGCTGCATGGTGTACCACGTTAAAAATTTAGCCCACAATTTAATATAATTCATGTCACGTGACTTAGAAATACGTACAAAGTTTCAACAGTTTTCTCTTATTAAGAGTAACTGAAAAACGCGATTGGAAGTTTTGATGACAAAATAAGTTAGTAAGGTATATACAAATAGTGTAATTAGAGATTAATCTAGGTCAAATTTTAATAAAATGCATTGTCACATGAATTAGGAAGGCTTACAAAGTTTCAGCCGCCTGTTTATATTAGAAGTGACTGAAAAAGTGATCCTTATATCTGATGACAAAAGGCAGTGAAGGTTTATAAAAATATCTTAATATGTCAATTAGTTTTAAAAAAATTCAGGATTATCTGCATTCAATGCGCTATCTGAATAATTTATTTAGTTTTTTTAAATTGTCGAGACCAATTATTTTTGAAAATTTATCTTTGCGTATATTCGGGCTACACGGAATTATAATACGCTAAAATGACAGGAATTAAAAAGGTAGAGCTTAAAGTAAATTTAACCGCCTTTCCCAGGAGTAATAGTGAAAAACCATCTAATATATTAAAACTGTATTTGAACCCCTACCTAATCATCAGCGGCAAAACAGACTAGATGAAATTAAAACTTAATCCACGTGTTCGTATCTTAAGCTTGATTTAATTATTGTTTCCTCCGTTTGGGTGGCCGCGTGGTCTGACGCGATAATTTATTCTCGCAGTAGACTAGACTGCCGATCACGGGGAGATCAAGGTTAAGTATTGGTTGGGTGTAATGAGGGTGGTTTTTCAAAAATCGTTTTCCATGCCCCCACTACGCAAATGCGAGTACACTTTGTCTAAATATATCCTTCCTAAACCCTTACACCATTACTGTAATTAGTACATAAATATATGACCCGAACGGGTAGTAGTGGTGTTAAGAAAAAAGTGTTTGTTTTTAAACTCAACAATTTTATATAACTTTAAGACATGAATCTAGAAGAAAAAACCACCCGGTGCAAAAATAATAAAATCCATGATAAAAGAAAATGTGTTCGGTCGTAATAACTTCCATTAAAAAAACCACTTATCCACCTCTGAAATAGTACAATATAAAAAAAATCCTCTTACGACTATCGTTGAAGGCCACGGTTGTTTATAAAAGCCCATAAAACATTGCCGTGTTTGATTTTATGTGTTGTTGGTACCCCATTCGATGCCCGGCGCAAGACTTCGCTAGCAGCTAAATAAAGGGTAAGAGGGAAGGTCTATCGATTGTGTACTGGCATGTAGCGAACCAAGCACCAGTGGCTCGTGACTAGTGAAGTTAGCGAAAAGGTGGAACAGCGTGACGTGTGATTTGTGATCGACATAAAAAAAAAGGCTTGGCGATGGCCGTGACCGAATCTTAGCAACTTTTTGATTCGCGTGTCGTCCAATACGGTTTTGTGCTAAGATTTTTGACATTTGTAGAGCTTGAAGACATTGAGACTGTATTTAAAGAAATGGGAACGAAGGAAAAAAAATTAAAAGTACGAAGCTCATTTGCTTACACTCCTACATATATACATTAATATTTATGTACAATGAACTTGGTAAAAGTGGTACCAATTTTACAAATTAAAAATTATATTTAATTACAAATGAAGAATACCTATTAAAAAAATTGTATTGCACTGACATAACTTACATTTTAGCCTATTCTTGGTAATAATTTGTAATTTTCTTTTTAACTTTCCTTTCTGTAAAATAAATTCTTTCTGTCGTGCTATTGAACTGCTGCACTGAATTCAACACATCAACAGACGTCTCTCTGAAGTGGTAAAATCATGAAAGAATTTCAGTGGCAAACGATTTCGGTATCCTTCTCTTTTTGAGTCGTTTCTTCAGTACTATCCTCCTCCTCTTCATTTTTTACTTCCGCGATAATTTCTGAATCAATCCACACTTGAAATATTTCTACGTGGCCATCCACTGACACATGAATTAAGCTCATTTATAAACTATTTCACATTGAATTGCTATATCCAGGCAAATAGGGCTGTTTCTGTAGTTGAGATATTGCCAATAAGATGTTGCGCTTAGGTTAAATTTTGACAAAACCTTTATTGGTACACGATTTGGCTGCTTACTGGAATGCACATACATTTATTTTATATAACCCTATACAATCATAGACTTTGAACATATTTAAAAGTTTAAATTCTCCACTCTAAAATGTATAAATGAAGGCTCAACTATTTAGGTTGATCATTAAGACATAAATTTCCAGAAACCATTTCTATGACCGCATAGTCTAATCCGCTGACTCTCGCAATATACTAGACTACCGATCGTGGTTCGATCCCGGTCAAGGTGAGTTTTTTCCTAAATGGTTTCCAATCTTTTCCCGTCTAAATGTGGGTACAATTCCTCTAAATCCAACCTTACTCATTCCTAGCCCATTGGAATAGTTATTACATAAGCATATAACCCAAATTAGTAGTAAGACGTGGTGCTAAAAAAAAGTCCCAGTAATTGAAAGGTAACGAGTAGAGGAGTCGATAATGGATCTTTGTGAATCGAATGATGTAATTTAATAGGGGTGTCTGGCATTTGTACTTTCCTGCGCCACTGTTTGTCCTCCTATTGCCGAACAGTTTCACCCAGTTACGTATAAACCCACTTGGTTTTTGGCGTTATTGTGCATTTGTATCGACTATTCTAGCTCCTTAAGGAAAAGTTGGCTTGAATCCGGGCTGGTTTAACTGGGGATAGATTTTCACATTATTGTTTTCAGTATTTGTTATGTATGCATTCCAAAATAAATTTTAGTTTGTTTTCTATGATGTGCATTAACATTCCTTGCCTCCTAAGTGTAAGTCACTGATGCTCTTGAGTTAAAACCGGCTCGATAAAGTAGTTAGCTAACGCGCTTGTCGTGTTGAGCTCGATTGCCGAGGATGGGGAGATCGATGTTCAAATCTTAGTCGGGTGAACTGGGGGTGGTTTTTCCTAAATGATTTTTCATTCTCCCTCCACGAAAATGCGGGTTCACTTCCTCTAAATTCAACCATCCCTATTACTAATTCATTAGCGTAATTAGTACTTAAGCGTATAACTCGAACGGGTAGTAAGACGTGGTGATAAATAATAATAATTTTGAGTTAAACGTCACACTAAAATTAAACTACAATATTATATATCATTTTCATCATAAGGGCCTTTTAAAAAATAGGAGCATTTTTTTGTGGTCAAAAATATTAACAAGTGTTTTACTTTTTTAGTATAAAAATATTTTATAGATTGTGATATGTATCAAAAATTACATTTGCAGATCATGTGAATTGACGATTTAATACGTGAAAGTAGATTTAATAACTTTTTATAGTGGTCGGATAAGGTTATTACTATGAAAATTGGGCAGTAATTAAATAATTTTGTTAGCCAAAGAAATACGATGAATTATTACTAAATAATTTTAAATTAACAAAGAATAAATGGATTCAAAAAAGGATCATTTTACTACTGCAGCTTGTTGGTTAAAAGCAACACCGATAATAAGCGGTGTAGGGTGTCAGGTTCACAATACAGTGAACTTTTGGTGATAGGTGAAAGCTCGAATATCGGGCCAGTCCAGTTGGCGTGGCTTTCCCCATGTGATTTAACATGGTGACTTCCCCATTTTATTCCCACGATAATACCGATGCATTTTTTCTTAATCCCATCCATCATCCATACCGCTTAGATTAAACCGCCAGTAACAACTATTTTACCCTCATCGATGGGCACATGGAATAAACGCCAGACTCTTATATGGTTTACTGGTGACAGAGTGGTAAGGGCGCGAATCCTGGATGATTAAACTGAGAACATTTTCCTTCATAGTTTACCAACCTGCAGACAATCAAATGTGGCAAAATTTTATATCAAAATACCTGCCCGTAAGTGTTATACAAACGGGTTGTATGGTGTGATGTAAAAAACCTTATAAAATATATGAGAGTCAGTGTACGCCTAGGCTTTTCTGTCACCTAGTTTATAAGAACTCGTCCCCAGTCGTAATCGATACATAAACATTATAAATCCCCGATACCTAGTCAAATCATAATCACGCCATAATCGTATCGTGTGTTCGGACGGAACTCCATAATTTATGGCAATAGAAAACACGCCCTAAGTCTTAAAATATAGTAGTCTACATACACTGATAATGTAGTCCTATATTTTTTCAAGAATAACGTATACTTACGAAATATAAAAAAAGACATGTAAATAAAACAACCACCGATAAGGTGGATGTATATTGTTTTTTGTAAAGCTTATAGTCCAAGCATGGCACTTTTCGATGAACAGGGAATCAGACGTAGCGAGAGGTTAATGGCAGGTAAGCCAGGACGTGCGGCTTTGCGAGAGAAAACTTTTTAGCGACATAAAATAGTTCGCATACTAATCACGAAATGTCAAGATACTGTACCTCACAGTCACGCCACGACAATTCTTCGTCACGCCAAAAAATAAAAGAATAACAAACAATATTATTCAAGATACCAAAGTATACACACCAACTATTGAAAAAAAAAGGATAACATAAAATTATATTAAATTTTAATTTCTCGTGACTCCTAGAAGACAGGAATTATTTTGACTGTAAAAAAAAAGATAAAATTCGAGATTTTTATGGATGTCGACGTCACATTAAATCCATAATCGGAAAAAGTATATTTCGTAATGCCGTCTGTCTGTTTCTCTGTGTGCCTGTAGCTTGGCCTAGAGCCCAAACTATTTTACCAATTCAGATAAAATTTCATATCTAAGGTAGTGGTTATCCATTGGGATTTTTATAATTATATGTTCATCCCTAAAAATAAGTGTAATTTACTTAAAGGTGAGGTGGAAGGGGACGCAAGAAGAGGTAAATCTTTTTGCAGTTTTTTTTATAGAAAAACATTTCTTTTACCAAAGTAAATAAAATATTACTCAAATAAATACTATTGGTTTAATTCTATTCATATGGTAACATCAACAGTTTTTGAATGTCCTGTAAAACATTTGTTGTAATTACAAATGTTGATTACAAGGAACAAAGAATGATAATGTTTTACAAGTTTAACAAATCATATATTAGTATTCACAATGTCAATTGGAAGTACATTTAGTCAAAGTTAGAAATTATTCAAAACATCCTTTGTTCTAACATAAGAATATGAAC
This sequence comes from Timema shepardi, assembly GCA_902151425.1. Lineage (NCBI taxonomy): Eukaryota > Metazoa > Arthropoda > Insecta > Phasmatodea > Timematidae > Timema > Timema shepardi. The sequence continues at coordinate 88,564 of CABFVX010000225.1, read as the reverse complement.
GGATACAATTATATAAATATCTCGACAAAGGAGAATCAGGTGTGAAGCACCTTGATACACCCTATCACATATAGGTCATAAGTGTAAATAAGAAAGTTTGTAACTCGTTAAAGCAGGACAAACACTAATTCATCAAATAGGATGAAAGGCAGCAGCTCTAAGGCAATATAAATTAGTGGTGGTAATCAAATCTAATTACAAATTTACCATACATGATTTTACTCCTGTCTGAGACTTCCAGCTACTACACATAATAAAAATGATAAAGAACTAAGATACACAAATGTCATCCTAATTTAATGAACTATAAGGTAGGTAATTAACATGAGTTAACTAGCGGGAGCTAGACATTACTATGCTATAAGCTCCTAAAAGAAAACTATAATTTTACAACTAGTACAAGGGGAACTACCAGGAAAGTATATGCTACAAATACTATGGCCAGACACTTCCTAATTAGTACTGCCTGAGCAATCAATAGTATCTGTATTATTTTACCTTACAAAGGAGACAATATTCCTAGACAAAATAGTGATCATTTTCAACCAACGCTAAAGGCGCCACAAGGGGACCGTACACAATAGACGAGACCCCACGAGCCACTACTATGCATACCAAAAGCTAAGTCATATGGATTTAGAATTACAGAGCTTAAAGCTCAACCAAATATTCCGACATCCCTAAATACTTATAATATCCACCGTAGCCTGCTCTGCGGGGAGGAGGTGACACAGACGCCTCAAACATCGCGGTCTTCATTACGTCGTCCTAGCAGATGCGTATTAATATCTTCCTGCAGTTCCTCCGACGAGTGGTTACAATAGAATAGATATACGTGAACCGAGGACAGGACAGTGGGACTAATAAAATTTGGCAAGGTTTTCTCCAAGTACGAAGAGGGGGTGGTAATCATCAGACATCACGCCACCCGACAACTTGCGCTAGCCCACGACTGTTGGTATCTTCCGTAATGAAGCCTCTCTCATTTACTCGTCGTCTGGCTCAGGTGTTATATGCAAACTTTTATTTCATTCTCGTTGTAAATGCTATTTTGAAGAACCCCTAGGGGTTGGTGAAAATTATTATTATTTCTGTTATGTGTTGTGTTTTGTATCTAAATATTTTTTTTAAGATAATAATATATACTTCAGAAAGAAAGAAAGGTGTTAGATGTTTGCGTGTTGGTCTTCCAAGCCGAATTGCCTCGTTTGCTGGGGTAATTTTTGATGAATGCTGTGTGTCTCCTGCTTGTGATGTCGCAGTGAGTCTATATATTCCACATATTATTAGAACTTATTAGATCTGGTATTAATAGTTTTAGCCTTGGGATTCATTGAGTTAAGCGTTAAAAATTAACACTGTATACATGCAAGGGTTTCCTGGAATTTAATGACAACCTTTTACCTTAATTAATAAAAGTATCTCATCTTATGACAGATATTCAACAACTGTTTATATCACCATGTGAAGAAAATTTGACTAAGCTTTTGCTAATGGTGCAATATATATTTGGGGATGGGGGGGGGGATAGGGAGGGAGGGGGAGGAGGGCAAAAATAAGCATTGCTACAAAAACTGCAAAAACACTGAACTCTTACTGTCTCCTCTATAGCCAAACAGTAAACATTTATTTTCTTAATCTAGGCTATAATGATATTTTAAAATTCATAGATAGGCACTGTTTGAAATTACAAACAAAATGGTGCGTCTAACATTTCCAGATAAATATCTTAAGCGTGTATTTTGTACAAGCGGATGCCTTCATTTTGATTATATAAAAACACTGCAAAAACACTGAACTCTTACTGTCTCCTCTATAGCCAAACAGTAAACATTTATTTTCTTAATCTCGGCTATAATAATATTTTAAAATTCATAGATAGGCACTGTTTGAAATTATAAACAAAATGGCGCGTCTAACCTTTCCAGATAAATATCTTAAGCGTGTATTTTGTACATGCGGATGCCTTCTTTTTGATTATATATCCGCAATTATTTGCGATATGAAATAACTTATCAGAGAAACGATGTAAGATTTAAAAAAATGAAAAGTTACTTAAAATAAATGTTTATATAACCAGTAGTTTTCAAGCTGCAAGCAAAAAAATAACTATTTTTAGTGGAGTTCTGGGAAGTGGGCACTGGATTGTTATATTATTTGGTGAACCGAGATATCCCTCTTATTTCAATATTTTTGTAACTGGATGTACTTTTTTTATTTATGCTCTTTAATGGAATACGGTGATCTTTTTTCCATTATTTTTATGAAACAATGTGTATTATTTTATTTCACATATCTTATAGTTTTGATTAAATATTTTTAAGTGAAGTAGAAAGAAAGTCTTTGTGGTGCACTATACCATTTATATTTTAGCATTCACGTTTTAACAAAAGTATATTTCTTAAAATACTTTATTTTTGGAGAATGAATGAGAGAGAGAGAGAATTCGAGAATATTCAGTTTCATTAACGTGGGAAGAGGATGTAAAATCGCCACTGACAAATCTTATGTTGAGAACCCCCCCTTCCCCTCCCTTACTGTACCCGGGTGAGATTCTAACCGGAACCTCTCCATAAGCAGAAATTCAATATACTAAAAGCCTAAAGCCTTAGACTGCTTGAACACTGGTGAAATTTTTGAAGGGCTACAAACACTAAATATTTGTATTTTCCCTTATAAATTGATCGATTTGTTAATAGTTTGTATCATATTCTGAAAATTTAAAAATGACACCTGGACACGGGAATCGAACCCGAGACCTTTGGCTTAGTACGCCAAAGCTCTTACCACTGAGCTATCCAGAATTTGCCCCGTGCCCATGGTCATTCCTAATTCTTCATTAATATTTTAAGGCAGAGTCTATGATGGACGTGCGGAAATCGTCGGCTAGTTTGTGTTTTAATTTGGCCTAAAAATATAAATCCATATAGTACTTAGTATATTATTGAAAAAATATTTTTCTCTTCTCTCTGTATTTGTGTTTTTCCACGTATATAATACATATATTCATGTATCAAAGGTCCATTATTCAATAGAACAATTAGTTACCTACAATAGTTGTTTTGCTACTAATTAAAAAGCCCATTGAAGTGGTCCCCAATCAGTGCTTTATTTGTATGTACAGTACAGTCCGCGCTTGTATGACGACAATTTGTTGTTTTGTATCGACTGAAAAAGAGAGTATTCCTGTCGTAAATAAATGTAATACAGCAGACTTATATATATTTTAAATATTTACAAACAAGGTTTTATTTATATTGAAATTAACAGTTTGTTATAACCGCTGTTGTAGTCAAATTGTCTAAGGTGTAGCTCTCACAATAGATTAAACTTTCGGGGAGATTGGGGTTCGATTCTCAATTGGGTGTACTGTGGGAAGTGTTAACCCAAGTTGTTTTCCACTCACCCTCCACACAAATATTGGAACACGCCCACTGAATCCAACCTTTCTCATCCATAAAACATTAGTTTAATTAGTTCACATATGTTTCACTTGAATGGGTAATAAAACGCGATGACATGAAAATAAATATTTGTTAAAGATTAGGTTCCTTCTAAAACTCGTTAAAAAATTGTATCTGCCCACGAGGATCGAAACTGAGAGGCTTGGTTTAGCGTGCCATTTCCCTAACATTGATATATCAAGTTAATAAACACATACATCATTTTCAAACATTTATTTCAAATAATAACTTTTCTATTATGAGAGAGCCTATAAAGATAACTATCCTAACTACATAGTACTGAACAATATTAGTTTTTTAAATATTTTTTCCCCCGAGTTATACAGTACATCTGGAATATCTGCATTTAATTACGTTAATGGGTTAAGAGTAAATTTGGTGAGCTTAGAGGTAGTGGAGCCGCGTTTGATTTTAGGAAGAGTGAGTAACCATTTCTAAAAAAAAACAGCTTGAATATGGATAGCTAGGATTCGAACCCCGACATTCACGTTACCGATAAACCTGACTAGATTAGCTTGTCACTTAGTCCACGTGTTCACTAATTAGTTATTTTAATACTGGTAATATAGAATATACTACTGTTTTCTGATGTATTTGTTTAAGGTATTTATTATTATTATTATTATCACCGCGTCTTACTACCCGTTCGGGTTATACGCACTTACGCTAATGTGTAATGGTAGGGTGATTGTGGAATGAAATGGAGGACCTACAGTTTAACGTGGAATCCGAACCACGGGCCTGGCATTCCTCACATTCACAAGATGTCTTGTCAGAGGTGAAGGAAGGGTGTGGTAATCAGATAAATCTTTGCCGGGACCGAGGATTGAACCCCGGCCGCCAGTATAGAAGTCTGACACCACACCCCTAGACCGCCAGGTCACCACAAGGTATTTATTATTATTAGCTTTAAGTTTTTTTTTATGAATTGTCCCAGTTAAGGCCAAGACGATAGTTTGGGTGTATTCTGACACACTACCAGCTCTATGAATAAGATTTCTACCCGGTGGTCTCATTACTTTTTACCAAAATACACACACCTACACAAACACATTCACGATTGTGTTTCAAGTCGGAGAGGGAAAGACTGATGAGTTTTAGTGGAGGGGAAGGGAGGGTGGAGAGGCGTCATGTAACTGGAGAATCTGCCCTCTCGAATCCCTAGGTCCATTTCCCACTTCTGCCACCATTAATCTCCTAGCAATCTTGTTCCTGTTACGTTTTAGGGTGTCTGTTATCTTGGAACTAAAGGAGAAGGGAGATGGGGGGGAGTGGGGTGGGCGCAATCACTCATACATAGTATAGTATGTTACAAAAGTAAGTATTTGATTATTGCATTCATAAATGATCAGGATGATTCAATGGTTTTTCTTGAGCTTATTTTCACTTTTGTGTCGACGAGACACTAAACCCCAATATTTTCTGTATTAAAACTATTGCTACTAACATTGGTTGTGTTGCCAATTTTGGTAATTTAAGACTTTTATTATTACTTTAAAAGGGATAATATTTAAAGATTTTTTAAATGAGTTTCCCAACTAAAATGGACAATAAATGTACATAATATTTATAAATAATGGAGACACACAATAGGTTTTTAGAAATCTAAGCAATTAAGATGTCTAAAAGTATTTAAATAAAATATAATAGAAAGTAACGAGTACACTAATGTATTTATTTAAATGTTAAAATAAATTAATACTTTATTTACTCATTAATAAATTATATTATGTAAATTATATTCATTGTAATTGACTGGTTTTCTATTAACCTATTGTATATTTCCGATACATATACACATTTTTTAAATCTACTTCAATCGTGCAACTCACCACAAACATATATTTAAATATGATCTCTTTTCAATATATTTATTATATCATAACCTAGAATGTTTTCTAAGTTGTTTGATTACTACGCTTTGGTATACATATTTTGACTGGTTTTGAACTCATATCTTATCTAGTAAAAGGGGGTAAGGCAAAGGAATTTAAATGCGTGTAAAGGCATTTGCATTTGCATCGAACGGAACCCCATAGAGGGTACAACCAACTCAAAAACATCTAGTCGAGTATTGAACTTTGAGCCCAGGATTAGAATTAATCACACTTTGTTCTTCGAGAAGCTAATAAAAACATGTTTATCTTACGTTTGAGTGACAAAGGTTAGCATAGAAATAATGTTCGAGAAAAAATAGCCGAGACTATTGTTAATGCATTTTAGTGTGGATAGTCCATCATAGATATCATATTCTGAAAATTGAAAAATGACACCTGGACACGGGAATCGAACCCGGGACCTTCGGCTTAGTACGCCAATGCTCTTACCACTGAG
>CABFVX010000225.1:68984-82150 GCA_902151425.1 Timema shepardi | reverse complement strand
CTCAGTGGTAAGAGCATTGTCGTACTAAGCCGAAGGTCCCGGGTTCGATTCCCGTGTCCAGGTGTCATTTTTCAATTTTCAGAATATGATATCTATGTTCGAGAAAAGTAATTCCATTGACATGATCGGGGAGCAGTTCGAACGTCCGACTTAAGGTTTAGCCTTTGATTTAGTTAGATTACACTGATAATAGTTGCTATAATATGCACTGGGGTTTTTCATTTTATCTTTAGGCAAATACATGTAGAATTTCTTTAAAACTGGCTCCTTAAATAATTTTTTTTAGGTATAATATTTCAAGGAGCTTGTGTTAAAGTGCATTCAAAAAACACTACAAAAAGAAAAAAGTTATTTATAGATTAAAATGTCTCGTTTATTGTTCACTCTACGATCATTTCTCATCTTTCAATGCTACTTTATTGAATGACTAATAACTCATTTTTGAGAAACTTATGAAAAGTTATCACCATTTTATTTCCAAGATATTTATTCATGGTAATCTCTCTTATTATTTTTAGTTGGCTACATTTTACTTGTTTCTCTCTCTCTTTTTCTAAAGACAACTCTTTACTTCATTTTTATCACTTGCTTCTCTTCTTTCTACTTCCTCTGCTCAAGCGTCGTATCTGAGATTCAGTACCGGATGACCAGGTCTCTAAATTCTTCGCTGGTACACTCTTTATCGATATAAATTGAAACACTTTTATTCTTTAAATATGTGTTATAGCGCCGGGATGGTGACCAATTCAAAGTTATATTAATTGGTCGGGCATAGTGAGTTTCTGTTTTACGTAACTTAACAATTTGGTATCTCGTATATCTGTCTGTCTGTGGATATTTGTTCAAAGATAACTGCCAAGTGCGCGGACCTATTTTTAACGAAATTTGAAAGGGAGATAATCCAGACTTAGGCCAAACGATATATATATATATATATATATATATATATATATATATATTAGTCTTTCAGACTGAAATATCATTTCAAAGTGCTGACCACTTGAAATTTGTCATTTAAAAAATCATATCAAGTGATTTTAATTTAAAGTTATAAATATTTGATTGACAATATAGGGCATATTTAAAAATAAAATTGGTATATATTATTATTTATAAATAGACTATAATGTATAATTAAACATAGCATTCCTTTGTTTTATGTATAGCTTGAACAACAGGAAAAAATTATTAATTTTGTAACCACGGATAAATTATAAGAGATAAGTTGGAAATTCGAAGAAAAATCTTAATGCTGTAGAAACGGTAAGAACATGATATAAACACATCCTAATTTTATATGTTAGTAATAGTTTGTTTTAGATTCGCAAATTAGTTCTACTTTTAGTGGTAAGGCATTTTAAAATATGTATCGTATAACACTGTAATCAATCAAGTACTTTTGTATGTAATGCGGTATAAAATGGATTTTATAATGAAGTAGTATTATTTGATTTTAATCTATTTATTTGAAGATTATGGTTTTTGTTCAATACATTTCTTTATTAGGAGTTTTATAAATAATAACTAGTAGTGGACAAATATTTGTTCTGTTGAGCTTAAGCTTTTAATGAAAGGATGTCTAGAAATATTGTAAAAACTACCTGTTCTATAGCAAGTTCCTTAGCTAGGAAAGATATGCAAAATAGATGGCAGTAGCAGGGATAACTTTTACCCAATATGTGGAACGTTGTTATAATCGATATGGAATGTGGAAGGCGTGTGTTGAAGTGAATGACATTTATCTCTAGCGACAAATTTCTACCCCGAGATTCCCTGCGTCAGATGCTTCAGTAGATATAAGATGTCAAAAAAAGAAAGAATTGTGTTGAGAATTTTGCATCCTAGCCTTAAGTAAGTTTGCCATGCAATATAAAAACATGTATAAATTATCCTGTACTCTGTGTGTGTGTTTTACCTTGACATTTGTGCTCATCTATGAACTGTATTATGTTCTATCATGCTATTAACCTCATACATATATGATAGAATGGTACATTATATCCATAGAGAATAACCATTGTTCAATGGATTTAATAAGTACGTATTCCGCCTCGGTGGTCACGTGGTCTAACGCGATACTCTCACAGTAGACTAGACTGCCGATAACGAGGAGATAGCTGTTAGAATATTAGTCAGGTGTACTTAGGAGGGGGGGGGGTCTTTCCAATTTGGTTTTCTTCTCAACCTCCACGCAAATAGGGGTTCACTTCCTCTAAATATAGTTTTATTTGTCCTTTAAACCATTGGCATGATTAGTTCTTAGGCATATAGCCCGAAAGTTTAGTAAGACGCGGTGCTATAATAAGTCAGTATCAAAATAAACGTAACTTTAATCAAATACGCCCAAGGTGCAAACCTACATGACCCCATAAACACGCACCTATGCGAAGTTATATCGTTCTAGGTTTCCATGGATTTGGAGTTTTAGCATCTACAAACACACAAACTCACAAAATACAAATACGCATTATATTATATCTATATAAAGAATAACTTGTTACTAGGGGTTAGGCGTTTCTCCAACAAGAGTAATTTCAAGTTTTGTGCAAAGTCTGTTCCGTGTTGTTTTAACAAAGAAGACGGGCCCGGTACAGGTTTATCTGATTTCCAAACCCTTCCTTCACCTCTAACAAGACGTGTATTAATCGTAACTTGTGAGTGTGGGGGAATGCCAGGCTTCCACCGTGGTTTGGATTCCACGTTAAACTGTAGGTACTCCATTTCATCTCACAATCACCCTACCATTACACATTAGCATAAGTGCGTATAGCTCTAACGGGTAGTAAGACGCTGTATTACTACTACTACTACTACTAATAATAATAAAGAATAGTTTCAGGAAATTACATATCGGCTGTTGAACATAATGAGAAGATATGGCATGAAGCTCAACATTGAGAAGTCAAAAGTGATGGCGATTTCAAAAAATGAAGAACCGATGATAACGATCAAAAGTTGAAACCAGGGGTTGTAAAAGATAGTACTTATCAGGTACTTGAACTTCTCTAATAAGAAAATTAGGTCAAGGATCAATATGGCCAAGGAAGTTTTCAACAAAAAAGGTTTTTTTGTTGACCATCAAGTTGAGTTTGAACTGAGGAAGAACATCACGCCGTATGGAGTATAAACTTGGACTCTTAGGAAGATGGAAAATAAATAATTGGATAGCTCTGAAATTTGCTGCTGCAGAATACTTGAGAAGATCAGGTAAACAGATAGGGTGACCAATGATTAAGTCCTAAGAGGAGTAGGTGAGAAGATAATCATTTTGAATGTAACTCTTCTATACAAAGCAAGTAGGATTAGACACATCATTAAGAGGGACTTTCTTCTGCACGACATAATAGAAGAAAAGGTTCAGGGACAGAGATGCTTAGTAATAAATGGGATTCAGATATTATATTATTTGAACAGAAGAAGAAAATCATGGAAGCTCAAGTAGGAAGCGGAGAACAGGGTTAATTGGTGGTTTAAATTCACCGACAAAAGAATTGGACCTGTCGTGAGACAGAACACCTAATCATTAATAATAGTAATAATGAGGTAGTGCGATTGGTGCCCATCTTAGATTTCTCAAGTTTCTGAATATTATCATAGATATGACATGCTCCATAACATCCATATCAAATTCCAGCTCTCTGAGATTCAATTTGTACTTTACGTCTACTATTTTCGATCCCCAATTTTGGAATTTTCAAGTCTCATATTTTTCTCATAAATCCGGCATGATTCATAGTAGCAATAAAAAGTAGGTATTTCCAAAACGTGGTAAAATAGAAAGCTGAAATTTGACATATAATTTTTCTCTGCAGAAAACCTTGGGGTGTGCACCTCGGACATTTTTACTTTTGTATATAGTTCCATCTTGACACTTTGAACCACGTGATCACTGGTGTGGGTTGCTTTAAAAAAACACAGAAGTACAGAACTTGATTTTCTTAGTTGAACCACAGGGTTTGCCTTTTGGGCGTATTTATAATCAATCAATCAATTAAGAAGTTATATATTGCTAACCCGATGCTTTAGACTTCATGATCAGCAGTGTTGGTGGCTTTAAAAATAGTAAAATTGTAGATGTATATCTTGGCATATGTGCTTTGAGAAACATTTAGGATGTGTACCTAATGTGAATTATTTAAAACACTTTTAAATCCTTTTCCTCATGTACTTACCTGTCCACCGACGAATGTATTTAAAAACCAGAAAACAGAAAAATCTTAAACTGGGTAGTGAACAACATACTTGGATACTCTCAGTTTGTATTTCTTACATAAATTGCGATTCTGACGTCTTAAACCATGTCATCGCTGATGCAGCTTGTTCCAAAGACAATACACATACATATTTGAAGCATAAAACATTAGTTAAAATGGCAGATATTTAGACCATATTTTTAAACTTATATATATATATATATTTATTTATTTATATGTATTGAAAACCTTAGCTTTTAGAATGCATGATTACAGTTTCATGTGGCTACAAATTAATTTAACCTATAAAGCCACTCAAGTTTTATTTAAGTTATATATTACAATCCTGAAAACTGGTATCTGTTATCACCAGCTCATGCATGCTGTCAAGAAAATATACATTAACTTGTTGTCCCTCAGTATGTACTTTAGGATATAGTAGCAATTCGTTGAGTGTCAACATTTATATCAAAGGGGAAATTTCAACCTTAAATCAAAGAAAATGCAGAAGATAACTAAATTTACTTTGGAAAATTCGGGCACTTGAAGCTATTACCTTTTATTTAAAAAAAACTCTTTTAAGGCATATATAAACAAATAATGAACTGCACTAGTAATAAAATAAGACACAATGGAGAAATATGACAAATATTGGTAAAGATTAAATTCAAAAAATTGGCTGGGTAAAAAAAACAACTTTACGCGTTTTGTTATCAATAGTACATTGGTAAAATACTAATAGTATTTTCCAAAGAATTTGGGCATTTTTACCTCTTTTATGGTATGTCTATTTTTCCCCTCTTTCTTAGCTTTCTCCCTTTGGCAATTGACTGTGTTATCTCTTAACGGTTGCACTGCTTTCTCCGGTTTCCTTGAGGGTGTGAATAGCGTTTTTTTAACAGTCTTCTTTTTCTGGTCAGCATTCACCAAAATCTTTTTATAAACATGGACTCATCTTTACAATGACTTAGATCATCTGTGAACTAAAGCGCACACGGATAAAAACCGTACATGTTCTTTGCTCGTCGTGCGCAGCTTTGATAAGAATGTTTGATGTTGTTCAAACACGTCGTGATTTTAATTTTGGCATTTTATTTTGTATTTAGGAATGCATTTATATTTTCATTACCAACAAAATTTTGTCTGAAAATAATCATGGTTGGGGGCTCTTGTTAATATTTTCATTGTTGTCCAAACACTTATTATTGAATATTATTGCTTTCTTGTTAATATATAATTAAAACTTCAATAAATATTATATTATTTTTTAGAGCTATAATAATAGTAGATAATATCTATAATAATGTCTTTATTTGAAACAAAATTTGATAATAGAGTAATTACAAACGAATTTCACACAAAAACAAGAAGTACAAAGAAAAATAATTATTGTATCCCCTTATTTTTATATTCTAATTAGGCGTACAAATCCTATACGCACACTAAACTAATCTTACACCATAATATATTTTATGAAATTTATTTGGTTTAAAATGTAATATAATAAATGCCATTTTTCGTATCTATCAAAGATGAATATAAGACTTTTTTTTAAAAACTCTATAATCTGGTCTAGTTAGAATAGTTCGCCTCATTTAAGAAATTTACAATACAATCGGTTGAGATACAACTTGGCGAATTTAAGTAATACATTGTATCTTATTTTTTGTTAGTTAAGGTATATAATATACAAAGTTCAGTGCAGATTAATCAAAAGCTCGATTTTATTTTTATGTCAGATGATTAACTCATATATCTTCTGATAAGCGTATATTTATATTATTCATAAGACTGTGTGTCCTAGACAAGAATGTGTAGCCATTAACCTAAACATGTGAATCCTTGTGCCTTGTTCACAACGCTTCCCCTGCTTCTTCCAATACTCTCCAAACTTTCGAACTACGTACAGTACATATATACCTAATGACGCCGTTCCCTTACGGGGTAGGCAAGAAACTGGATATATGGCTAAAAAAAAACAATTCCATACTTAATCCATCCTCACTAACTATTTCCACACTTTTCTATCCTTGCATATTCCCTTCACTTCGACAACACCCAGTTGTAGTATATAAAACCGCCGATTTTACATGTACAAATAAAATTACCATAAATATAACTAACACTTTGATTACAAGTTCTAATATTGTTGTTGCGTATCAATCATGCAAAGTTGACACCTACACAACTAGGCTACGTAAAAATACGAAATTATGTTAATTATATTGGCAAAATCCAAAGAAAAGTATTAGATTTTAAATATTTAATAATAATATCCTTCAAAACCTACTGTTAACGACTGGATGGACTCGGATATGATCCACGTGCTCTCAATAGAAAATACTACAATAGATTTTAATAATACAAAATCTGCATAAAAATACTACACTTAAAATAGCGGAATCCAAATAAGATAATTAAAGCTAATACATTCAGGAATAATATACTTCAAGACTTACTCACCGTGGCTGGATGGGATCGGATAATGCCAACATACCTTCTAGCAAAATATTCAACAAGCATGGCAACAGGGTGCTTCCTAACATATCCACTCTCTACATCTCCTATCATGTAAGATAACTCAACAAAGTTGGGCTTGCTATCACGACCCTCGAGCGCCACTGTAGTGGCGGCGTGTTTTCAAACCTCCCCTTTAACTCACCCCTCAAGCTCCAGTGCTTCCTATCACCACCTCTGTTATTACGCTCTTTCTATTTCTCTTTTTTTTTGTTCCGCTCTAGTCAGAGAAAGCGTATAAAATAAGTGCTCTCAGATTTATTTTATACTATTCAATCACATCACGTCATTGAAGAAGGAACTTCTCTCCACGAAGGAAACGGTGGCCATAGAGTATTGGGCGTGTGTCTGGCCTCCAATCACATCATGTCTTTGAAGAAGGAACCTCTCTCCATGAAGGAACTGATGGCCATGGAGTGTTGGACGTGCTTCTCACCACCGCGCCGCCGAGGAAAATCCTCTCCGATTTCCTAAGTATAGAGGCGACGGTAATAAGTCCACCTGACTTATTCGTCTAGTTGAAAGATTAGAAAATGTTTATTTAATAAGTCCATCTGACTTATTGTTTATCTCAGACTTAGTTGAGGTGACTATTATGTTTATTTTGATTTCTTGTTTCAGTCAGAGTGACTAGATTTTAGTTTTGTGTTGTTATTCCTACTTTGTTGGTGTGGTCACAGTAACTTTAATGTTGATTAAGTCCATTTAACTTGTTATATTGGTCCAAGAGACCATGTTTTTCCTATATCCATATGATATAGCTTCTATATAGGAGCCTTGAGCTCCAGATGTAATAAATACTAAGTACCAATGGTTGCTATTCTCTACGAGCACTATAGTTCTTTTTTGAGTTCTTAAGACTACACACTTGTCTTTATGGCCACACCCAGGTTGTCTATCATTTTTCAAGGATCGAGTTGGGTCAATGTATTCTAAGTGTTGAATCATTCTTGTTGCCACGCTACGCATCTGGTATTAGCTCGGATGGGTAAAGCGTGAAACTCCGCTTGTTTACATATGGGGTCCACGCAGATAATACCTTTTTTCTCTTTGCCCGTTTTTGGTACCTATTGATTGAGTATTAATATTGTATGAATTAAATTTGTGTTGTACCCCAGTGAGTGGGTCATTAAATACATGTACTATTGAATGCTCTGGCGGTACCAATAGGGAAAGGACCGGCCATGGTACTATTTTGTGTAGACACCTGTATGCTAGCCATCTACCAATGTAATCAACTAACCTTTCTATTGCAATTCTTTATACTGTGTCTCTTAAGGAATTTTCTTAAGTCCCAATCGAGCAAGCTAGCTTGCTTAAATTATAAATGTGTTAATAATACTATATGTCTATCAATTCCAGTTTACATTTGTTTATAATTGCCTCACTGTTTTTCTTTTAGAATCACCTGACCGTAGCCTGGCGTCAGTCCAGCCGTTTAGTTATTGAACATTGCTCTTCAAGCCTACCCCATTTGATCTTCCCCGTGTCGCAACAAGACACTATTAATTTGGAACTTCTATCTTATGTTTTATGTATATCTCTTGTAATCATACGTGTATTTTATTTTGCTGTTATAATCCATCTATTATTGTTATTCTAATCATTTTCTCAATATGGTTAAAATAACTACCCTTGTAGCCCCAACAATAATCGCACCCGTGTGGTGTTGGTGGATAGTCAAATAATATGTGGCTTGTTAACTCACTGTGTATTTATGTTGCCGGGAAACACCAAAACTCCAGGAAAGTAGCCCCAGCTGATCGAGCCGGCACCACCAGCAAATCGACGTCCTACCCTCAAACCACGCTTCCAAGAAAAGGCAGATAATTTTCTCTGTGCGCCACACCAGTAAAGAGCGCTAGTTGTCACTCAGCGCTATTTCGCAACTTAACACTCTTTACCCCCTTAGATGTCCAGATGATAACATGTCCTCGAGTTCGTTAGTTCCATAACTATATAAGCGTCATGCCTCGCTTCACATATTATATTATATTGTATTAATTCGACGGAAGAAGAACTTGGACATACACTTACATCACCGAAGAATCTACAAGTAACTACGATGTATCAGGCGTCGGTCTCACCACCCCGTCACAGAGAAAGCCTCTTCTTAGGCTTTTAGTACCTACTATTTAGAATCTGAGTTATATTCCAAACTCCTCTTGGCTATGTTCATAAGACATAGTTTTTTTCCGTCATAATGTATCACTTTGTTTGTTATGACCATAAGTCTTCGTTTTAAATATTACTCGTAACTCATCTTTTTCTATGTCCATAAGACATAATTTTATGTTCCAGAATGTCTGTTTTTATTGTCTATGTACATCAGACATAAGTATTTGTATCAGGTTGTCCGACTTTATTTTATATACCCATAAGCCATAGTTTTGAATGTTAGTCCTAACGTTCCTTTTCTATGTACATAAGACATAGAGATGTTTGTCAAAATAATGACATGTTTTCCTATGTCCATATGGCGTAGTTTATATTGAAGGGTTTAATATTCTATTTATAATGGTCTATATGACTTTAATTACCATGTCAGTATGTTTGAATTCTTTGTCTAAGTCCTTAAGACATAGTTTTATATATTGGGGAATTACAATAACTCCCTAAACGATATGACCATGTTTAAGATCTCTTTATGGTGGAAATCAGGTTATCTAACGTTTTCTTTAACGATCTAGTTAGGTGAGTGACATATAGCAGTCACTATTTTCTCTTTGTAGTGTATCTATTTAGGTTACGCAACATGTGGGAGCACTTCTATTTGTTGGTAGTGGCCCACAGGAATAGTGTTTTGCCTCTAAAGGAGTCGTTTGTATCAAGTTATACTAATATTGTTTGTACTTATTATTGTGTGTCCTAGTAATGGGTGGAAGTATAATTGTACTATTGAATGTCCAGGCAGTACTTTTTAAGAACTGACCCGCCATGGTATGTAAACCGTGTGGATTCCTGATTGCTCACCATTTACTACTTGTAAAATCTTGGTTCGTTTTCAAGGAAATTAACCTTAGGTTTTCGTAACTCTCTATGGAGTTAAATCAAAGTAAGAGTACTGGTTGCACTCTCGTGCTGTGAGATTTTTTTTCCAGAGTTGGTAACACTGAGTGATATTGGGTGTTCTTCTGAACACAACTAGAACTGGCTTACCTCGTTAGTATGAAAACTCGCCTTGTAGTGTCCGTTTGTGTGAAAGATGTCGATAAGAAATCCCGCCAAGTGCGATGTGCGCGCTGTCATCAGGTTCGTTCTCGCTGAAGGAAAAACACCGAATGAAATTTTTTCACTGATCAAAACGTTTATGGCGAAGGTGTTATGAACTGAACGAACATGTTTAAGTGGTGTCGTGAGTTTAATGAAGGCAGAACGAATCTTCATGACGATCAGATGTATGGAAGACCTTCCATTTGGACCGATGTGTTGGTGAAAAAAAAAAATCGAGAAAACTGTTCGTGAAGACCACCGGTTGACAGTGAATGAAATTTCTGCAATGTTTCCACAACTCTCCAGATCTCTCTTACACGAAAAAATTACAGAAATTCTGGGATTCCAAAAATTGTGCGCAAGATGGGTCCCAAAATAACTGACAAAGCAGCGCAAAGTGAATAGGGTCGCTAGTGCTCGCGAGTTCCTTGAGCGATTTTAATTGGAAGATGAGGATTTTTTGAGCTCGATTGTGACTGGAGATGAAACCTGAGTGGCTCATTCATTACCCTCCTGAGACAAAAATACAGTAATCACAGTGGCGACACACCAGTTCCCCATCTGCCAAAAAATTCAAAACCTCAATTTTGGGTAAAAATAATCATGACCACTGTGTTTTAAGACCGAAAAGGGATCATTTTGATCAAACTTCTGCCTCAGAGGGAGACGATTAATGCAGCACGATACTGTGAGACCCTAAAAAAGTTCAAGAGAGTAATTCAAAACAAACGGAGGGGAATGTTGACGAAGGGAGTGCGCTTGTTGCACGACAACACCCGCCCGCACACGGTCAACGCCACCAAAGCGCTTTTGGACTCATTTGGTTGGGACATTTTGAACCACTCCGCATAATCCCCTGACTTGGTGCCTTCAAACTTTCATCTTTTCGCCTCCCTGAAGACTCACATGGATGGATAAGGAAAACTTGTCAACCGACGAGGAGGTGAAACAAAAAGTCCTGAACTGGAAGAAGGAGATTGCGGGAGAATTCTTTGAGGAGATCATCAAAAAGCTTGTGACACGGCTCAAAACCTGCATAGAACGGGAAGGCGACTACGTGAAGAAATAACTGACATATTTACCAACAAAATCCTGTAATTTTGTTTTAAATAAAAAAATTTTTAAATAGAAAAATTTAGTACTCTTACTTTCTGGACGTGCCTTGTAGATAGCTTATAGTAGCTCTAAAATTTTTTTAGGATTAAATACCCCCTTTTTTAATCCCTATAACTTCACTATTATTCATGAATAGACCTTTCAGGTCTTAGTCTGGTATTAGCGAGGCTGGATTATCATCATGTATTGTGACAAAACCATATATTATTATTGGTTGCTTATCTTTGACTGCCGCTATATTGAGGCAGACGCTCCTTCGTAGGAGAATGACCGTTGATCCTCATTTTAAGAGTTACTAAACTAATATACTATATATTCTATCTTACTTATGTTAGTGCCTTGTCACCAAGGTGTTTATTTCTGTTCCAGCGTATATCGTGAAATTTACTATCATGGTAACCGAATAAAGTCATCTTTAATTACATTGGACTGATTGATTAAAAATGTATTTAAAACATATGTAATTCTATTTCTCTTGTTTACATTTATTTAAACTGATTTGTTAATCATATATGTTTCTCTTATGCCTCATCCTTCCCAAAATTTCCTTATTTAACTCTCTATTTGTAATCGACACTTTTTCTACTTGATAGGAGAAGCGAAGATTCACATTCACCGTGTCATGCATGCTCTTTTATACTTAAAACTCTTAATATTTCTCTTTTCACACATTCGTCAACCATATGAAGCCACGTCTTACACGGCCTACTCCTTCCTTATGAACCACTTTCAACATTACTCTAAATATAGTTTACATACTATATACAATAATAATTATAGTACAATTTTTAGGGCGTAAGTAGAATTAGTAGTCTGGAAACCCGAATTAACCTTTTGACGTAATTCGTGGGTTCACTGATTACAAGACGAGCCGGAGATGATAAAATTCCTATATTGCATTCCTCGCACCCCATGCGTTCAAGTGCTACTATTGTAGCATTTGTCTACAATTGAAGAGGCGAGTCGGAGATATAAACAAACTTACCCAATTTAACCATCCCAGTGCCTCTGTAAAACAGGTTGGAGGAACAACAATACACGACCGAGCGAAACCCCGCGGCGTGATCAACTGACCGAGCCCACCAAGATTTAAACGGTGCCCGCTAGAGTTCACTTCAGTCATAAACATTCCAAAGAAATTAACCTAGGAAGAGAGGCCTGTCCTACTATAGTCCAGAATATTCCGGTCGTTTGGAATTGGTTGTAGAAGAAAATGTTGTTACGCGCATTCTCCCCTTTGGGTGACCCTAATGTGTCCCCTATCCTTGATCCTCGCCTCCCATGTTCTCTGGGTTTTCTTGTATATATATTGCCGGGATGGAATATGCCCGGCACTCTTGGATTTGGCTTTACAATGCGAAGTACGTAGCCGTGGTTACATATATTTAAAAATGTAAAAACAAATTTCTTTTCGGCTAGATTTTCTTTTATTTTTGCAACCTTTTCAAAATGCTCGTTTTGAACTTTCATAATTAATTTGTTAAAATAAGTAACTTAATAAAATCATATACTAATATCAAATTTCACGATGTTGGAGAGTAGTCAAAGATTCGGATATCGAGACTTAGGTTCATTTTGGTAAGATTTATATTTGTTGGAATATTACCATTGACATGATAGATATAATTATTGATAATAAGGTTTAATATTGAAGTTCAATAACTTTGATTTATTTAATGAATTTTTGCTCTAATGGGAAAAAGCTTATCATAGTACTCTTGCAAGTTTCTAGTCTCTTAATTATTTTATGTAGATTTATTCTTGTAAAATGGGAATAGGAATTGAAATCTTTAAATGAATGATGATAGAAGTCTTGAGGACTCACTATTTTCAAATAGTGGTTTATTTACATGTTTACGTATTATGAGATAGATATAAAATTTGTAAATTGTTTTTAAACTAGGATTAATCTAACAAAGTTTCTAATAAAGTTCCTTACGACTATCATTAATAATTGTGTTTATGCCATCATATATGGTTCTACTTGTTACTAAAATTATACATATATTCAATTATATTTTTAATAAATAAATACCAACAAAAGCATTTTTTTAAATTTTCTTATGAAAAGTATAAATATCCTTAAGATTTTTTTACATTTGTGTTTACTCTTCCTTTTTTTTTTTT
>CABFVX010000225.1:33263-68955 GCA_902151425.1 Timema shepardi | reverse complement strand
GGTACTTATATACTCTTGAGGACGGCCGTTAAACTATCATTCCCGCATCTAGATTGAGTTGCGTACTTTGAGTTTTCAATGTTTGTACTCAGACATTCAAAACAGTTACTCAAGCGACTCACTCTAATTGTGTTTATAATAATATTTTTTTATTTGAGCCTTCAATTTTGGATTTGTTAGGTAAAGGTGGTTTCACTATCATTCGCTCAAATGCTACTACTTTTGGCTTGCTTTCAGGCGCTACTGTGCTCAACTACTATTGCTTCTTTTTAAATATTCTATATATTTAATTCTTTCTCCGTTTCTATTCCATGTATTATATTTCCTGTTGTTAATATGTTTATTTATTTAGCCTAAAACATATCTTGATTAAATTTTTGACTTGCATATATTATCCCAAATAATGGAATAGCCATTTATTAATTATTTATTTAAACACTATATTTGTACAAATCAGGCTTAAAATGGTTAGAACCACATTATAAAATATATTATACAGGCTTTGGACAATTTTTTTTTCAAATATTTCATAATATATTAACATTTTGTTTATATTTTAGTAATTATTGTAAGAGTGTTAACTTTGCTCAGTCAAGTCCCCTGAAACTAAATATAGCTAAAGTAATATTTTATTTTACACTAGACATCTATGTACACAAAATGGTGACCCGGTGTATAATACTATACATTTTAATTATAATAATTAGCTTTGAAATTTGCTATTGCATTTGTATTTTAATACGAACAAAACAAAAAAGTAGTTTTCGCGATGCCGTCTGTCTGTCTGTCTGTATCTCGGCTTAGAATCGAAACCATCTTACCTATCGGGCTAAGACTTGGCATATAGAGTCTTATAAGGATCCTCTGAGAATATTTTGTAATTAGATATCCAACCCTAAAATTAAAGGTAGTTTACTGAATGTAAAAACGAGAAAAAATCATTTTCCTCTAAATGGGCTATAGAGATTTTAATCAAATTTTGTATACTATAAATATTATGAAAATTTTCATTTTCCCGTGAAAATTATTTTGAGGCTGCTTTCAAATTTTGATAATATCTTCACAACAATTTGAGATACGAAATAACTTATTGTTGTAAAGTTGTAGTTAGATTAAAAATAAAAATATTTTGTTTACAATAGAACTTTATAAAACCATACGTTTCTGAGCTTTAAGCAAACAAACACACATGTTTATATATTTATATATATCTTGATAAAGGTATTTGACATGTGAAATTGTCTCATGCTCTTTGATGGACAGAGATGTTCCTCTTTTCTCGATGTTTGTGTGAAATGTTTCTGCTATGATGTACTGTACATTATTTACTTTCACACTCCTAGCGAGTTTTTAGTAAAATACCTCTATTCTAAGAAAAAAAGGGAAATAAAATCTAGATGGTGCACATAATCGTTTATTTGCTATTAATTCATTATTCACTTTGTTAGCCTTTAGCTATTTTTAAAATACTTTGAATATACACTTCATTTTGAATTTACATTACTTGGGAAGTAAGCCTTCGCTTCGGTATATATCATTTCAAACTATTACAATTTTTTCTCACTTTTTACACTTTCTTATCTTAATACTTTCTATTCGTGTTTCTTATGCATATTCTAATTTTTTCCTCCCCAAATATCTTCTTCCTATTCCACTCAATCCTTGAACTCTTCAGTTATTGCAAGTTTCACAGACGACTGTGAATACTTCTACCTTATACTTTGAACCTTATACTAGAATCGGGTCAGGGGAATGGAAAAAAAATCGAAATAAAAAATGGAGGAAAAAAATAGTGCAGAAAGGAGAAAAAGTAAAGCTGGAAAAGCTTTTATGAGGTGGAGATAGGAAAAGTAAAACCCAGATAGGCTTAACGACATGTACAGTTGAGAGTATAATAAAGTTAATCGATAAAAGTGCATTTATTTATGAAATTTTTATGTTTATTATTCTTTTATAATCATACGTATGTTTGTGATTTGTAATTTATGTTTGTTGTGCGTGCAGGCTTGAATAAATTCAGATCTTTGATTTATTAAATGTTTGATATTTATATTTGATTGTGTACTTATAAAACTAAATTAAGAGTCTAAATACAATATACGTACAACATGGATAAGTAGTGAGGCATGGAGACATGAATCTAATTTTATAAATACATTTTAAATAAATTAAAACTAGCATTTTACTATTGGTTACTGCGTTTCACAAATATTAATTTAAATATAGTCCTATGCTTAAACATGACACTTTGACGCAGGAGTTTATCACGATAAACCAAAGTTTATAATATGTTCAATTCCCGCGCACAGGGGCTACTTTTCAAAATATATTTAGTTGTTATTTTACATATTGATTATAACATGGTTAGATTGATTAAGGTGAAATTTGAGATTTTTTATTCAAAATATGTTTGTTTATACTTTAGTAAACATTATTTTATAGTAATTACATTATGTATTAAAAAATATGGTTTTATTTACTAAATTTTATTCAATGGTAGTTCGCGGTTTTATAAAATGAGGTAAGAGGTGGTAAATGTTAAGATATGCACCTGCGTTAACATGGAGAGAGGATGGAAAAAAACTCTGTCACATGGGATTAATCATCCACGGAGCACTCAGCTGAGACTTGAAGATTGCGAATTGGATCCTAACGCCTTGAGCTATTTGGTCACCAATGCTGGTACTACAATATTAATGTAAAATTTTAATAGTTTTAAAAAAAAATCGTTATTTTATAAATAATAAATTATTAAAGCATGGTAGAACCGTTTCACTGGTATTAATTCCATTTTTACTTTTTGAAGTAGAGTTATGATTTTTTTTTCTATAGAAAAACCAGGAAAAAAATTAAATCAATTTGTCACGTGTGTTACCCCAGCCTCTCCCCCCACACCAAAAGGAGAAATAAAGTAGATAAAGAAGGAAACATAATTGAGGAATAGAGAATACGTTTTTGAACAAAAATTTTTTTCTTTTCATTGCCAATTCACGCTAACTCAGAACTACATAAGTAAAATAAAAGTAACAAGAACATAACTTTACATAGTCAAAGGAACAAATATTAATTCAAGATAAAACTATGTTCGCACAGTCACATGAATACATTTAAATCATAACTTTCTTTTCAACTTTAATTAATGCAAATTATAGATCATTTAAGTTTTTTTTGTTTATTGGGAGACCTGGTGGTCTAGGGGTAAAGTGTTAGACTTCTGTGCTGGCGGCCGGGGTTCAATCCTTGGTAACGGCACAAATTTTATCTGATTACCAAACCCTTCCTTCACCTCTGACAAGACATATTGTGAATGTGAGGAATGCCAGGTCTCCACCGTGGTTCGGATTCTACGTTAAACTGTAGGTCCTCCATTACATCTCACAATCACCCTACCATTACAGATTAGCGTAAGTGCGTATAACCAGAACGGGTAGTAAGACGCGGTGCTAATAATAATAATAATAATTTTTGTTTATTAGCACCGTTACAACCCATTAGGGTTATACGCTTATGTACTAATTACGAAAATTGTTTAAGGGATTAAGAAAGTGTACTTGAGGAAGTGTACTAAAGGAAGTGTACTTGATTTTTCCTGGAGAGATAGATAGATAGATAGAGAGAGAGAGAGAGAGAGAGTTAGAAAAATAATGCCATTAAAAGCAAAACAACTCTAGGAACAAATAGGTAATATCAAAGATAATCTTTGAGAGAGGTATATAACAAAAAAGGTTGGTTGTATAAATTTATTTCGATATTAAGTCTGTTATAAAAGTCTTTTTTCCAACAGAAATCTTTCTTTTCACAAATATATCCTGTAAATAAAACTCCTTGAAAAAATAAAACTCGAGGGGTAAGTTTTTTGCACCAGCGCTGCTCAATTGGAAATATTTCCTGTGGCTTCAAAAAGAAGTACTTGGATAAAAAAAAAGAGCTAGTACTACAGCCTTTCCTGTAGGACACAGAACATAACCCCCAAAAAACAGTTATGTCCTCATATAAACAATACGTAAAGAGTAGGTTTAAAATATAAAACCACACCAAGACGCGACACTTGGTTAGAACTGTATTAGCTTCCTAAGTTAGGTGTTATCTGTGGGGTGAGAAATACTCTTTAGTCCTTCCCCTTTCTCCCCTTTCCCAACTAAGGTGATAAAGTTCCTTGGAGAGAAGGGAAGGGGTAGAGCTACATTTTATATTAATTACACAGTATCTTACAAAGTAGAACCCAACATATAATTTGATAATTTGTTTTCTAAGTTTATAACTTAATCCCTGAGAAAGTGGTCGATTTTTAACTTTATTAAGTATTAATTTTGTTTTGTTAGTTATAAATTAACATCATTATATATAAGTAATACACACTTGCAGATGCCTTAGACAATTAGTGAGTTAAAGTGCACAAAATAATAAATAGCTACAATTCAAACTAAACCAAAAACTCAACATCTTAGAAGTTAAATGTGTTTACTTTAACAAGATTTAAAAATTCTACATATAAATGTGTAATTTTATATTAAAGAAAATTTCTTGATTTTTTTTGAAGAATAGAGTAATTAGGTTTACAAGTCTTAAGAGAGAAAACTATAATTCTAATTTTAATTATAGATACCAGATTTTAAAAATTACTTTCCCGCCGTAGTAATTAATAAAATTGGAGAGGAAGGGGGACTTAAAAATTAATGTAATTGTAAAGGAATAGATGCAATTTTATAAATAAATTAGGGGATACAAATAGTATTATGATTTATTAGTGATATTATCTCATTATTATGTATGTATAGCCTGCTTTGGGGGCCACCTGGTCCAAGGCGTCACTCTAGTGTTAGACTTTACTGCCAATTACAGGATGATCGAGATTCGAATTTCAGTCGGTTATACTGAGGTTTTTTCCAAAATATTTTCTGACGTAAAGGGTTACACCTCTTTATTCAACCTTAAGTCACTCCTAATTCATCAGCCTAGTTATTACATATCTGTACAAACTGTACAGATAGTAAAAGGTATTGCTGAAAAAAAGCTTATATATAAGTATATACAAATGGCTGGAAATGATTTTCTCAAATTTGATACATCTGCAAAAAATAAATTATTTTTCCTTAAGCATCAAATAATATTGATTTTTGATTTTTTACTACCGCGTCTTACCACCTGTTTAGGTTATACTAATATATAATTAATAAAATGGGGTAGGGATGAGGAAGGAATCATCTTAGAGGTAATCCACTCCTATTTGCGGGGAAAGAGATTGGGAAATCATTTAGAAAAAAACTCTCAATTGTTCCGACTGGGACTTGATCTCTGATCCACCCGGCATAAGCAGGCTAGTTCCTCACGAGAGTGACGTCTTAGACCATTCGAACACTGAAACAGGTGATTTGATTCGCTTGAAGACTAAACAAATATTATAAATATATCATTTTTGTAACAAGATTAACGCAGTCATTCAGGATAAAACGAAAATTACACCCGCAATTAGGAGCACGTGGTCTAAAGCGTAAATTACGTCTGATTGGATTGCCTATAACAGAATGGCTCGGATTTGAATCTAGGCTGAGTGTAGTGTACTTTCCTCATTCTTGAACCATATGTGTAAATATGTGTATTGCTCAGACTAAGTATTAAAACGCGGTGCAAATAAAGTACTGCCATATACATAAAGTAGGATTATGGTAAAAGGGACCTTTAGTAGAAAAATACAAACATATTTTTTGCTGTCAATATTGATACAAATTTAATTTATAGTTCTTATCTTATAAGCATTGTTAATATAAAGAAAATGTGAGAGTTGAATTTCAAATTGATTAATACATATGAATATATTGAAGTAATTTCTGTAAATTTGTATCAGATACATTTTTTTTACTAGAATCCAACTATTCAAAAGCCATCTTAAATATATTTTTTTTCGAATTCAGGTGTGCATAAAAATTAAGTTTTAATTTCTAAAGAATTTTTGAATTATCTTTTATTCGCCATCACTAAACTTACTTTGTAATTACGTATGCATAATTAATTGATAAATATATGAATATATATCTAGGGGAAAACAATGCAAATATGAGAAATAATTCACAAAGGGACCAAGCTAATCATGCACTGTCGTGTTCGTGGTGATCAAGTTTCTCGGCATGCGTTGAAAGAAAATGTTGATAATAAACACGAGAGTAAGTCAACATTTAGAAAGATCGTAAAATCAGGAGTATTCAGCTTATTAACATTTCCCATATAATATGTATATTTTTCATAATTTATAAGAAATATGTTTTGAATTAGGTTTAATCACTCATGTAATAACTATTTAATCAAAACTGAGGTTTTAGTTGTAAACTGTTTATTTTAATATTAGATAAAATTTACATATTTTCTTTTACCGGGTATCGCGAGATCCAAACCATTTGGAATTTCGTTTATCTATATATTCCACGGTAGCTGTCAAGTGCGTGAACAGATTTTAATGAAATTTGACAGGGAAATTATTCTATTTTAGTCCCAAATAGGTAGTTGATTAGTTTCTATATCAGGTTAATTGTTTCAAGGTCTGTTGGTCCTACGATTGCTACCAAATGTGTGGATTTATTTTAACGAAATATGGTAGGGAAATTTTTGAAAACTAGGCTAAAACATGTGTACTAAATTCTATATGGGTTTTTAATCTGGCTATCCGTTTAGATTTGGCGGCCGCCCAGAAGACATTTCGTTTAATAACTCATCTCAAATGATTTGATTTTAAAATTCTAAACAATCGGTCAAGTACTTTAACCGATTTATAAATTTTTGTTTACTAATTATTATGAGATGAACGTTTTGGACAGAGTATAGAACATTCATTCTCTATAAATATACAATTGTATCGAATAAAATATAAATTTGTCTTTTGTATTAGCTTGATCATCAAAGAAAAATATCAACTTTAAATCCTATGAGAAATTATAGGGGATATTTCAACTTTAAATCCAAAACAGAATCTTACAAATATAGAAATGCTAGCAAGGACAATCATAATATGATGTACTTTGCGTTATTTGAATGGAGGGAACGAGGTCTACTGTTCACTGAACAGTTATAGATTTAATTTTAATATTAGTATTCTGTAATTACATTTGTTAAATGAGTAATAAAAATATTAATTATGATCGATATATTTTTAAGACTGAAAACACAGATTAATGTTTAGAGTGGTTTATCTAGACAGTGTCTATAATACCCTGGTCCCATTTTCTTTTTGAAGTCTACAAATAGTTTTACTCTTATACTTATTTTTTTTATCACATATTATTACCTGTTTGGGTTATACTACACACGCTATGCTAATGAGATGTGGATGAGGAGGGTTGAATTTAGAGGACATCTACACGCATTTGTATGGAAGGAAAGTGGAAAACCATTTTGAGAAAACCACCCTTAGTACACCCTACTGGGATTCTAGCACCGATATTCTTGCCATCGGCCATCTATCTATTGTGAGAGTGACACCTCGGATCATGCGGCCACCGATACAGGTAGTTTTACTTCTTGTATTTATATTTTTCTATCTTACTGATTAATAAATACATCCTTATTGGATATGATTCTTAAATCTTGTAGTGTTATAAAAAGTGTAATTAAAAAAAATTAGCACCGTTAAACATCATAAATCCAAAGTGTTGGCTATACGGTCTAAGGTGTCACTCTATTATCGGATTAGATTCTTTATAATTGAAAGTTGAAGGATCAATGTATTGGCCTGGTTCACCTAGGGAGGTCTATCCCCACGTGATTTATCATCTTGTTTTTCTCTTCTCCTTTTCACTTGAATGCGAGTAATTTTCTCCTAAATACCTCCTTAGAAGGTTCATGTGAAATACATGGCCCAAGGGCTGCATGTGATCCTATTAATCTGTTTATAAAAGTAAAGGAAATACAATATGTTGGAATGTGATATTTGGGGATTTGGCATAATTTGAAGAATTCTGGCATGTGAGTTTGGTATAAAAAAATGTGTATTCTTTCTTTGACATGGATTATTTCTCAAAAAAATTTCGAATTTCTGCCCCAGTTTTGTGTGATGTTAACTGTTTTAATACTCGCTTCGATGGCCGCAAGGTCTAACGCGCTACTCTCTTAGCAGACTATACTGTCGATGACTGGGGAGATCTAGGTTTGGATCTCGGTTGGATGTACTTAGGGTGGTTTTTCAAAATTGTTTTCCACCCTACCTACACGCAAATTTGGGTACACTTCCTATATATATATATATATAACCTTTCTGATCCCTAAAACCATTAACGTAATTAGTATATTATAAATGTATAACCCGAACAGGTAGTAAGATGAGGTGCTAAAAAACTGTTTTTTCACATTAAATATAACCGAACCCCCAAGATGTATAAGCTTACGGACACACATTTGGCAACAATCACTATAAAAATCCATTTGGCAATATATTTAGTTTAGTGGACAGAGTTCCTGGATACAGATCCAAAGATCCCGGGTTCGATCCCAAGCGCTTCCAGATCTTTCTCTAAAGTAATGCGTCTTGGTACGGAATCAAATCACCTTCATGATGATAATTTGAGAAGTTAATTAAGTAAATAGGAAGCGTATTTGTTCTATAAAACTGAGATTAACGACCGACACTATCTTCATCAACATGCGGCGGCCGCTTGGTCGGTATAGATCGCTTGTGGTCTGAAGCCATGGAGTTTTTATTTTAATTAAAGCACAAAATTATCATCATCGTTGCAATATTAACACAAATTTAACTAAAAAAAATCTTGTATTTGGTTATAATTAAACATGGTCAGCCTTATTGTTTTACACAGGCTGCCTACTCTTTTAATAGTGTAAGAATAAAATACTAAGTTGGAATTCTTTCTTACATAAGGCGATTGGCCCTTTTCATTTGACGTGGAACTGCAGAGCCATAGAAACAAACGGTTATCTTCAAGAATTTTAATTGTTTTGCAACTCTCTTTTCGGAAACGGTTTGTTCAATATTATTATTAGCACCGCGTCTTACTAGCCGTTCGGGTTATACGCACTTACGCTAATGTGTAATGGTAGGCTGATTGTGAGATGAAATGGAGGACCTACAGCTTAACGTGGAATCCGAACCACGGTGGAGGCCTGGCATTCCCAACATTCACAAAATGTCTTGTCAGAGGTGAAGGAAGGGTTTGGTAATCAGATAAATCTGTGCCGGGACCGAGGATTGAACCCCGGCCGCCAGTACAGAAGTCTGACACCTTTCCCCTAGAATGCCAGGTCACCTATTGGTTCAATAATAGAGGCATCTTGGCTAAGCTATACTCTTTATATACATGCCTCTTCTTTAATTTTAGCAGTGATCAAATATCGATAGTATTGACAATTTTCAATAGAAAACTTCTGGCTGCATAAAAAATATGTAACAATTAATAAACATCGGTACATTATTCTAGAAGGGGTGTTGAAAATATAAACATACAAATTTAACTCGTTCTCGAGTAAATCGATATTTCCAAACGTATGATTTTTCCGCAAGACCTGTCCGTTAGCTAGCGCCATCCGTCTACGGTTTGCGTGATCCATCTGTTCTTGTTGGTGCGGAAGGATACTTTGGCTGGTTGTGAAGCCACGCCATGCCTTTCACCCTCCCGCCTACCATACCACAAACTAGGTTTTAGACTTGCAATCGAAAGGGCTTAGGGCCTTAAGATAATTACACGTATTTTTTTTAATGGGCCCTCCAAACCTCCCAATAGTTTTAATTTTTAATGAGGCTCTTATGATTTAACGAGTTTGACACGTCTGGTATAGAAAAACAAGTCATTAATATCCTTCGTGGTGGACTTAATACTAACAGATATTTATATACTTGAATATACATAAATTGTTCAATTTACTATCGTAAGTCTGCAACAATTTTTAATATTGTTTATAGGTTTTATCGAAAGAAAAATTTTGTAGGAAAAAAAAAATTATAACTGGTAAAAAAATAAAAAATTGGCCCTCTCATTCAGGTCTAATTTATGTTCATATGTTTCCCATTTGTTAACATTTACGAAACCCCGTCTTCTAGAGGCCGTAACAATATTCTTATTTGCTGTCAACAAAAACACGTTTACGAAGTAATGGTTTGAGGTATCTACTTTCCCGTCGAAATTATTCCCTTGGAAGGAAGAAAGGGACGTAAAGGAAGCGCAAAGGATAGAGAAATGTCGGTGTAATGTAGTGATTCACCTTCGACCTCTTTAAATTTCATTGTGTTTTACAGCCTTACGCCTCACTACGCCGACCGAATATTGTACAGCTGGGATTTTTAGAGAGAATATGACCTTAACTCCCCTATCAAACTTTGCGATAGTGAATTTTTTAGTTAAATTTTCATAGAAAGGTCCTTTTAGATAGAAAAAAATTTCTTTCGGCCAAAATTGATAATATTTTACTATATTAAAATGGTTATTTTATATATAATTACTAGGGTTAATTGATAAGTATTGACAACATTTATAAATATTAACATCTTTACATCACATGACCTGACTATGAATACGTGAAAGTAGAGCTATTAGCTTTTATAGCTGTCAGATAAGTTTGTTTTTTTTGAAAATGGTATTTTAGTGGTACTGTCTGTCTAAACGCTTAGCACTTAGACGCACACATAAATTGAGCTCCGATTTTTTCAAATTACGAATAGTTTCCCACTAAAAATATTCATGATTTCAGCACGTATACTATTGACCCGAATCATTGGATCACGGACTAAGTAGTCAGTATCATCTGGATTGATAGGGATGATAGGTCGTGTTGGGAATCCCATTCGGGTTTATTAAGATGCTTCCCATCCAAATAAGATACCACTAGCTCTCAAGACAAATGTGGGTACACTACATTAATTAGATTCACCCTTCCTTATCACTGACCACGCCTGTGATCATAGTTCATGTCTACAGATCCAGATGCCTCAGGTTTGATTCCCAGCGCTTTCATATTTTCTGTGAAGCAGTAGGTCTGGAACGGGGTCAACTTAGCCTCGTGGGGACAAATGATGAGCTACTGCAATGAAAAGGTAACGGCTAGAAAATGGCCGGAGTGTGCGCTGTTATGACCACATTACATCATATATCCGAGTAAGACAGCATTATCTTCGCCAACAGACAGTGGCCACTCGGTATATAAGGCTTTATACGTAAAAATTAACGGCCCCTGTCTATAAAACTGAGATTAACTGCCAGAGGGTGCGTTGTTCTGACCACACGACACCATATATCCGAATAAGACAGCATTATATTCGCCAACAGACAGTGGCCACTCGGTCTATAAGGCTTCATACGTAAAAATTAACGGCCCCTGCCTAGAAAAATGAGATTACCTGCCAGAGGGTGCGTTGCTCTGACCACATGACACCATGTATCCGAATAAGTCAACATTATCTTCAACAACAGACGGCGGCCCCTCGGCTTATATGGTTCGATTTGCAGGCTGACACCATGGATTTTTTCCTTATTCTTACCCTAGTGTAATTAGGCCCTATTAGGATAATATGGATGGTTAGTAAGACTTGAATTACATTAAAAAACTTTACCTAAGGCGTAAAATTAATGTTTGTAGACTATAGAAAATACACCGGTTATTAGAAAGTAGGACCCACCATCCCCAATATATTTTGCCTGAATTAGAATCCCAACCTCCCCAGTTGAGACCAGCCAAGTTAAATGAATGCTAACGCATTTATAACTCTATGAGACTCGAACTAAATAATGCCAAGTTTGATGGGATCTTAGCGTCTAGGCCTAAGAAGTAACCAACCCTATCTATGAATTGTCACATCTAACCGCAAACCTACCTGCAGCCTGCCTACAATTTATTCTACAAATTCACTCTACGAACCTAAGCACGAATCAACATGATATAGTTTGCTTCCAGCCTTCTTATCTGAAGATTGTTTCCCAACCTCTTTCCAAGCGAATTCTGGTACTTCTCCATAATTTTAAATAGTGTTGTTGATTCATAAAAATTTATTCAAATACTTTTTTTTATCATAAAGATCATATTTGAATATTAGTAGTTTTATTAACGGCAATTAATTCTAAACGTAAATAAAAATATTATATTAATGTAAATAATTATATATTTTAGGTAACCTGGCAGTCTAGGGGTAAGGTGTCCGACTTCTGTACTGGCGGCCGGGGTTCAATCCTCGGTCGCGGCAAAGATTTATCTGATTACCAAACCCTTCCTTCACCTCTGACAAGAAATCTTGTGAATGTGGGGAATGCCAGGCCTCCACCGTGGTTCGGATTCCACGTTAAACTGTAGGTCCTTCATTTCATCTCACAATCACCCTACCATTACACATTAGCGTAAGTGCGTATAACCCGAACGGGTAGTAAGACGTGGTGCTAATAATAATAATAATTATATATAAATCATAAAACTTTTATTGGAATTATATTTATTTTATTACTTCTAAATGTTCTAATATATTTATTTTTTATTAGATTATTATAATACATAATTAGTGAAGTAATTGTTTTCTATATTTAATATATGAAGTAAGCCTACTGAGAACATTTGATGTTATATAACATATTCTAATTCTACGTAGCACAACTTTCTATGGTGGGGAAGTAAATCCGTCAGTCCCATGTCGATTTTGACATGTAAAAGAACCCTGAAATGACTGTGAAAATAACTTTCCTACAAAATTGGTTCTTTCGCTCTCACTCATATAATTTATCGTGTGCAGATTAAATACCTCAAATAAATCAAATAAAAATAAGTATTTTATTTAATTAAGATACATTTTATTTTACTTAGTCTTGTATTACATTTTTTAAATAAGGTATTTATTTAATAAATATATATTATTTAATTTAAAATTTTGCTTATTATTAAAACTCATTAGATTCGTTGGTTTATCTTATTTAATATAAGTATGATTAAATTAATACGCACGTTCAATTGATTCAAGTCATTATTAGCCTTAGAATGTCAGTTTTATCATCAATACGTTTAACTAAATTACAAATTTAAGGGAATAATAAAAAAGGTTATCTTTCTTAGTGTGTTGGCATCCTATATTGGCATTCTTCCCGAAGAAAAGGTTTGATTACTCCGAACCACATAGCGAACAAGATGCTGGAGGTGTCGCCTTCACGATCCAGCCAAAATAACGGCGAGCATTTTCCCCTCGCTGAGGCGGAGAAATTTATACGTAGGCTACACATTCCTACAAACTTCCAGGAAATCCCATACATTCACAAGAAGGTGGTATGTGGTTATGGCAAATTTGAATCTTGAGGCTAAAAGAATGTATATAATACGTCTAAATAAAGGAACGAATCTAATGATACAAACAGGTGAGAGGTAAACTTGTAAAAAAATAAATTTTATGATTTTATAAGTTTATTTATCCTTCGGTCCAATCTATACAGGAATAATTTTGTTACTTGGTTTGGTGGGCGCATGGTTTAAGGCATTATTCTTGTACTATACTAGACTGCCGATGACAGAGATCGAGGTTAGAATTTATGTCGAGTGTACTGAGGGTGGTCTCTCCCGAAAGGTTTTCAACTCTCTCTCTCCAAGAAAATTAGAAAATGCAGGTACAATTCCTTTAAATATTACCTTTCTAATCCCTAAAACCAATAGGATAATTAGTACACAAGCGTACAGTTAGTAAAAAACGTGGTCCTAAAAAATAAAATAATTTTGTTGACAATAATACGATTTACTATAATAGTTTTTTTATATATTCATAAGCAGGGTCACGTGATTTGCAGCCACCGATTTTGATAGATAGCATCAGTATCTATGAAATAATAATGCCTATTATTTTTGGGGGGTATTTAATGTGTACTTTCTTAACCAAGTGATTATATAATTAGCTCAAATATAGAACGGACACAACATCCAGTCCCTGACTGTTAGTTTATCACTGTGAAGGGGTATATTCTACATTCCCCCAATGATACATTCTACGGTCAATTCGGGAATTGAGCCTGTGACCCTTAGTTGAGTAGGCAGATAAGCTACCGACTTAGACAAGGTGTTGAATATGTAATACCAATATTAAAGTAAAACATTTATCAATATTCATAAAAAAAGTATATAATTTTTTAATATTCTGAGCTAAGCTGTTGGACAAATAATAATAGTTTTACAGTAAAATCCCATCAATATTTACCGAATTAAAATTAATATTAATATTTATCACCGCGTCTTACTACCCGTTAGGGTTATACGTTTTTAAGTACTAATTACTCTAATGGATTGGGAATTAGGAAGGTTGAATTAGAGGAAGTGAACCCGCATTTGCGTGGAGGGAGAGTGGAAAACCATTTAGAAACTCCCCCCCCCAGTTCACCCGGGCGAGATTCGTACCTCGATCTCCCCGTCCTCTGCAGTTGAGCTCAACACGACAAGCGCGTTAGCCAACTACGCCACCGAGGCGGGTCTGAATTAAAAGAGTTTGCATATTTTTAAATATTATTCATATCAGAATCATATTATAATTTTGTATCCATTTACGGGTTCTTCGATGCAAACTATTATGTATTATTGAGATAATATTTGACCTGGCATTTGCATACATTACATAATATCTAATAGCCACTATGATAATTCAAATATTCTAGATTCGTAAAAATCTCAAAAAAGTATCTAAAATACATATATTAAAACCTTAATTTGATATACAATTTTTAAGATTGGTAAAAAGGATTATGTAAAAAGAATTATGTAGGCTTGTGCAGCTTGGAGCGTCAGAAAATCACAAAAAAAGGACAAAATTGTATTAATATAATTAATTTACTATACATAGAGCTTTCTTGGTTGTTTATGACGTAATGGACATGACAACAGAATAGCATTTTGTCAGTGGCACCAAGCCTAAAACATTCTTATTTACTTTACCTTTCATAAATAACTAAACACTTTTTTTAAGATTAAGGTAAATAAACCTTTTGTGTTTTTTGCTTTTGCTTGATTTTAACGTTCTTGCGTTTACATTTTCAATGTGCCCCATACTGAAAATTACACTTATAAAATAAAAAAATAAAAACTTTCTGTCAAAATACTACACTTATAAAATAAAATAAAAATTCTGTCAAAATATTTTTAGTCTAGAGGAGGCTTAAGACCTAAGGACAGATAATAATACATAAAAACCTATGACCAACAGTGAATAGCTATTTTGTTTTTAGCATAAGTTATACGTACAATACTTTCTGTGTTAAAATTTAGAGAAGATTTTATCAAACACATGTGTGTGAAACTAAATAGCATTATTAAACTTTCCATTCAGTGTTAATAAAGTATTTAAACTAGTAAAAGCTATTCTATGAATTTCAAAGTTTTTGAGAAATTTCTTTTCGTCTAGTTACTCTACTTCATAGTTTAAATATTTCATTCGCTCTAGAAAATGATAATCCAGCGCCAGAACAATTTATGAAATTCTTGGCTATAATTTACATCGGGTGGTAGTAGAATACATCAAGTTTGGAAAGCGGTAGCTTAAACATTGGTAAAAGGAGACATTCGTCTAAAACTGTTCCGAGTAAAGTTACGTACGTGGTGAGAAAGCCTTCTTAGTATGAGTAGTAGTCAGCCCGCGGATCAGGAATGTAGGGCAAGTTGCCTAGTCTACCGCGAACAAGGGGAAGCAGCGAATTTATGCTAGGTATGGCTGCATTCAGGTGCTAGGAATGTCTTGTACAGTAACGTCACATTAGAAGTAGGTACTAATACGCATTAACAAAATTAATTCTTACTTACACATATTAAATGATTTATTGATTATTTTGTTTGTCATTTTATTTACTCAGGTCTTCAGTACAACATTTTATTTAACTCGTCATGTTTGTGAAATTTTGTTTATTATTGTTTACAACATGTCATACTACCCATTCGAAATATCCAAATATTCACACTAATTTATTTGGTATGATTAAGGTATAATTTATAGGATTACTAATTAATTTATTTATCACCGCGTATTACCTGTTTGGGTTATACGCTTAAGTACTAATTACGCTAATGGATTAGAAATTGGGAAGGTTGAATATATATATGAACTCGCATTTGTGTGGAGGGACAGTGGAAAGCCATTTAGGAAAAACCATCCCCCAGTTCACCCTAACGAGTCTAAACTCGATATCTCCGTCCTCGACAGTCTAGCTCAACACGAAACCAGCACGTTAGTTAACTACACTACTGAAGAGGGTAATTAATAGGAAATATGCTTGGATTTGAGTGGATTTATAGGGAGAAACCACTTTGTAAAAACCAATAAATGAATATAAAACTCTGTCATCAAACACCTATAAGAGACTTAATTAAATTTCACTTGCCCATTTGTGGTGTTGTATTTTTTAATGACAACTAAATTTCTGTATTTGTTTGTTTTATTCTAACTTGACTGTTTTAAAATAATAGTGACATGCCCTTTAAATTAAATTATGCAAGAAAGACATATCTAATAATACGCTTTTATTCATGATGCTTGATTGTAGAGTAGGAAAATAATAGAACGCTCACTCTAACTATTATATATTTTTGACGATCTAAGCTCAATCCAGATCTCCCCGAACCTTTAGAAGATTTTAAAGACCCTTTAGCCTTGAAAGTTTACTATAACCAAACAATACTTTTGATTTTTTTTTAGTAAAAAATCAATTCAAAAATAGATATTTTCCTGGTATTGGTTAATATAAATATTTTTCAAGGTTTTTTAAATGAAATAACATAAATATAAGAGAGAATGCCAGAAAATAAGGCTTCAGAAAATAATGTCAACAATATTAAGAGAGAATGTAGTTTTTTTTAGGGAAAAACACTAATTTTAGCTACAAGATATTATAGAGTAACCTTAATCAATTAAAGGAAATTAACCCTGTATATTATTTTTCTTTTGAGTAAAACCAATGATTTGTTGTTTCTAATTGCGCACGTTCGTTTGTTTATTTGTGTGTGCGTGTACGTATGTGTGTTCCTAAGGGGTGGGGGAGAAGATTTGTGGAGGGGGGCGGGGAGGGCAAGGTAGGGGTCGAGCAGTCTTGCAAGTGGTTGGTCGGGCGTCTGCTGAAGTCAGGTGTGTCCCCAGTTTTTGTCCAGGGTGAACCAAGTGTTGCCATGGTGATTCTATAGCACCTCAGCACAAACACTTCTGAGGCACAAAACTTCCCGTGGAGAACTATCAGAAGGGGAAAGGGGGGAAGACTGGAAAATAAAAGTACAACTTATGCCCAGGAGATATAAGAGTTCGAAAGATTTGTTTTGGCTTGCGAAACTTTAAATCACATCTCGTACTCAACTTCTTTGATAAAAGTTTAAATAATCTGTTTGAAGAAATGTGGCCTAGTAAGGATTCGAAGCCCAAACGTATTACTGTTTAAAGTGATAACTAGCTATTACTTGAACATTTTAAAATTCTGAGGAAGAAATTTCTGCAAGAATATATTTTTCAAATACATCAATTTCTTTTTTTTAATCTCCATTTTACTATATCTAGACATTTTTCGTAATTATCTCTTTTTAATGTTACATAACTATCAATTGGCATACTTGACTCAAACCCTGTAGGCGAAAATTTGATTCGGACTTACATAATATTTTTATATAAATGCTGGTGAAGTTATCTAAAATTCAGCCCCTTTGGCCAGTTATGCTATTAGAGAAGATAGTAAATGAACCGCGAGCCCTTAAAAAATTATTGCATAGTATTTAAATAATAAAAATAATTCACTAAACATATTATCTGTAATCACACATCGTGACTCGCTTCGGTGGTCGAATCGTCCGCCATTCTCTGGGTTTCAAATGACGGGGCGATTGGGGTTCTAATCTTTGTCGGATAAATTTAAGGTGTTCCAATTTGGGGTGTAATCCAATCAAGAAAATGTGGGCCCATCTATTATAAACTATACCTTGTTCATCATCCCTTTAACTTTAGCATGGTTAGTAAAATTGGTATAACGTTAATGGTGAGTGAGATGTGGGGAAAAAATCACTGTGACTTCTTTAGGCGAGTATTAAAATATTATTTTATTAAAATTCCACCTCTTACACGGTCCTTAAATTAATTCAAGTAGATAACTAAAAGTAAGTTACATACTTTTTACTAA
This sequence comes from Timema shepardi, assembly GCA_902151425.1. Taxonomy (NCBI): domain Eukaryota; kingdom Metazoa; phylum Arthropoda; class Insecta; order Phasmatodea; family Timematidae; genus Timema; species Timema shepardi. The sequence goes on along the minus strand of CABFVX010000225.1, from coordinate 50,872 downwards.
TGTGATAACTACATTAGTTAACACAGTTCAATAGAACGGCTGTGTCTACTTATCTTATGGTCCCAGATGTGATTGTATGCTAAGACCTAAAATAAATTATTTGTGGAATTTTATTTTGTTTATTTTCGTTAGAGGGTTGTTTAACAGTTTAAATTCTGAATATTGGATTTTTACGATAGTAATAACCTGTGATGGAAATAAAAACTTTAAATCTAATATTTACATTTCTTTGGTACATTATTACCTAGTTTAGGGTGAACCAATATTTTTCAACCCAATGGTAAAATCAGATTATCACTTTGTACCGCGGGTTGAATAAATATATTTTTATTAATTCCATGAACTCAATATAGGCCTATAAATAACACTAAATAAACAATTATTTTCAATACTTGTATTTAAATTGCATTTTTGGTTGATAGAATCTTTCAAATATTACAGCAAAAAAAAGTATTAATTTCCCAAAAGTATATTATGAAATATACACGTACACACACTTTCACAAAACAACTCAGTTTAATAAATAGTATAAAGTTAGACAATGCTGTAGCCAGGGGGAGTTTAGGGGGTTCAAACCCCCCTGAAATCTTACAATAAAAATTAATATTTTCTTATTTTCAATCTAAACAAAACAATAAAATACGAGTGTATAAGTATTCTAATATTTAGGTGCATTTAAACATAGTTTTTAAATGTGTTTATCATTCACGCATCAAATCTGGGTAGACTGACGATATATTGACAATTAAAAAAGGAAGTACTAGTGAATATGGGGAGATCTGTGTAAGGGGGTAAGCCCATGATATTAGGAGACAAAACCTTTTAACTTGAATATATTAGAACGGTAGTCTTGAGAATAGGTCGCCAATGAGTCGTCGAGGAATGAAAGGTTGGGATAAGGGGGAAGAGGTATAGCTATCAATCCCCTTAAACAGATTGAAATGAGATATGAGTCAAAGTCGTCAATAAATTTGGTCAATTTGGAGATACCTTTATTTGAAAAAAAAAAGTACAATTTTTACTATGAAGCAGGTGTGACAATCTTTTCTCTAAACACAAAATTTTTAGCCTCTAGCATTATTAAAGAAAAAAAAAAGGAATCATCTGTAACATTAACTATGTTTGAAATCCCACTACCTTTCTGAAACCTAAATCCTTGCATCTAAAATAAATCTCACTCCCCCCTGAAACCCAACAAACCCTATTCCCAGGTCTTACACCTATTGTGTATTCCTTTATTTAGGAAGTGCCCTTTGTAAATTTTTAAACTTGAAGGGAGGACGTGCTATTTAAGCTTATATGTATTAAACAAATTTAAACAATTTAACATATTTAATCCCCGCCCCTAATTAAAGTAAAAACTAACTCCAGATAGGATTTGGAGGAATTTAATATCCATAATATTTCTTTGGCCGTGGCCGTTGGGGAACTGTACCCCTTCAAACCTCACCTGCAATTTTTGACTAACTGCGGCCTTAAATTATGACATTTTTACTAATCAAACAAATGCATAATAAAATGAGATCACGATTTTTTTAAATACATATTTTTATTTGAATTATTAGCTACTTTATATCTCCCACCTAGAATTTCCCTTTCATTTACTTCTAGAATATTATGAGTTCCACATTCTCAGTATTCATGCGCTTGGTTAAGAAAACACAGTAAAGGATTGGTTACACTATTTACGTAACTATAGTAATAAACATAACTATTGGTTACATTTCAGACACTTACTTCTAGTCATATTAGACTAGTTTATAATCAAATTACATCGCACATGACGCGTATAAATGAACTAATACACTTGCTAAAGCGTTGTGCTAATTCCTAAGGGTTTGTGTAAAGCAATATAGACTGAACCAAGTAGAAGGCGTATCTGTGGCAATATAATTTCACATTTCTATGTGGGAAGTCAAGAGTAGATGGATTATTCCAAGCAGACTATTCATTTTCCTAGGCAAAGTTCTGTCTCCAGGGGCTTTATTTGAAATGGAAGAGGTACAGGCCCTTTCATATAAAAAGTTACTCTGATTATATATATAAAACAACTTTTTGTACAGTCACATTTAAGGAATTTGTATGTGGTATTAAACTGTTTATTTCATAGTTTCCTGTGGATACATGGACCAAATGTCAGTCTCACTTAGTATTGTTTGCCGGTGACTGGAAGGTCTGGATTCGAAACTTGGCTGGGTATATTTAGGATAATTTTTACTAGACGTTTACCCAATTTTCCTTCGCGCTAATGTGAGTAAATTTCCTCAGAACTATACCTTCTCCACGCCTAACATATTATATCAATTAAGGGGAAAGGGCCTCTATATACTGCAAATGTAAATCTAGCCAGATTTAAGTACACTTTTATCATTCTACATTAGATATAGAGGATACAAACTTACAACAATAAATAAAACAGCTTACTGTGAACAAAGAGAATGGACACTATCTTAATGAAAAAATACCAGTTTTATATATTTATATAGATTTTCTTTGTTCGTGTTTTTGTTTTTATTGGTGTATTGCTAAGAGCATGTAGTCATAGCAATGTGATAGAAATTTAAAGAATGTATCATAAAAACTCTTACGGTAAAGTCAACCTATAATTTAAAAAAGTAATATGTTGGGAAACTACGGTTAAAGCTCACTATTACATTGCACCGCAACTATTTTATTTCACCTCACCATCAGCATTTTGTTGCCCCATAAATTGTATTCCTTATAGATGAATACATTTTTCACTATAAAATCTTCGGCCATAAGAAAACAGGAATGCGATGTGGGTGTTTTGATGTATTATGTGTACAGTACATATAAGTTAAATACATTGTTTTCACACTTATAATATTAGAAATTATAAGTTACACATCAACTTATTCAGAAAGAAAAGGAGAGCCAAATACAATAATTTTCTCTAAATATAATATTTAACTTTTAACTTAAGTTCTTTCCCACTTAACTGGGTATTGTTTGAACAAATAGTTAAAGAAAATTAAAAGAAATATATGTGATATCTTTACACACACCTATGAACCAAAATAAACGCTAGGTTTTCCATGATGAGCTCAAATATTAGTCTAATTAAAGCTTTATGAGTAATAAGTATGACGTCTGATTAATAAGATGAAAGGATAAGATCTCAATTTCCAGCATGACCGACAAATTTATCATAACTAAGATTAATGCTACATGTACATTTTAGAGCTTTTAGATGATTTAAGTAGATGGGTATTATAACAAAATTATTCAGATCTTTATGATGAGCGGAATACGGAAGCGTTATTTGGAATAACGACTTAATTAATTTATGTTGGTCCGATTATTACGTGGAATCACATTGTAAATAACTTTATCTTGCTGTGAATTTTCACACTAAGAAAATGTAAATTATAATTTATAAATAAATTAAAGTATTAGCCTGAGATCTATAGAACGGCACCACTTTAGTTCATTTTTCTTAAAAAGGTCTTACTAGAAAAACAAAATTATGTTTGATACTAATATAAATAATGATAACCCTTTATAATATTGTTAGTGTTATAATATAGGTACTGATAATATATATAAAAGTAACTGCTGTATATCACATGACTTGACCTATGAATACGTGAAAGTAGACCTACTTTTTTTTAGTTGCTAAACAAGGCCTTTCCTATAGTAATCGGACTGTAATATTAATTATATAATATTTAGAGCCGCATACTTAAAGGGATTTTTTTCCCACTGTGGTATTTGTGATGAAATTGAGAGTTCTGAAGCTTTAAACCAACAAAAGGATCCTCAACTGTCCAAGTAATTTTTGTTGTAATCTTGTTAAAAATGTCTTAAGGGAGGTGGTTTCGAGTAAATGCACCCGCATTAATTGTAAAAGAGGACAGGAAACATGAGTGAGAAAAACCCCTCTTGCACTTGGTTGAGATTCGAACCTCAGCATCCCATCACCAACATGCTGGTCTAGAGTGAGTATGATGCCTTAGACCACATGACGTGACGCAGCTAGTCCTAATGGATATAGAGCTTAAGTATCATTTTTTTGGAAAGAGATTATACACACATGTTTTTCCATGCAAATAAAACCTGTGCTTATGTGTACTAGTGTGTCTCTAAATCTACCACTCGACAAAGAGAAGGGGGTTTGCGTGGAGGTTTCGGTAAGGGATTGCTCGGGGTGAAATAGGTTGCAACGTACCAAGAAGAGAAGAATATTTGGCTAGATACGTCGCACAGTAGAATTTTACTTTGTCATATTTGTGGTATAAAGCCTCACCAATTTTACAAGAAAAAAAAAGGTTCAAACTGTATGCGAATTCCTTTCGTAAAAGCTGAGTTATTTAAAGAAAAATTTGTACATGCAAACATATGTAAAGTATTTCAGTAGATATTATTACACATGAAGATATAATTTATCAAATGCATATAGTTTATTAAAAAGGAATTTCAAATATACTTTCAAATAAATACTTTTTATCAAAATTTAATTACAATGCCAATTATATTACGTACTAATGCTAAAAATAAACGTTATTTAGAATATAAACTAATTTAATTAATGTTTAAATATAATCTATGAACACAATATTGATGAAAAGTTATTTAGCTAACTTCGTTGATAGCCAATTATAATAAAATTAAGAGTTTGTTTGTCTATCTATCATAAACATTGCGCTATATTTACCTCGGGCACAAGGCTGAAATTTTAAAATTATTAACCCCTGTACACATTAAACTTGGGCGCCTCAAAGCTTGAATATTACATTTTTGATTATATAGTATTACATTTATTAAAAACTGTTTTAGAGGAAATAAAAAAGATTTACATCCTGTCTCTTTGGACATATAATATGTAACATTACTAAAGGGTTGTGTATATTATTTTAGGATAGATGAAAATAAAGATGGTGCGTAGCAAAATACTTTTCATCAATATTTTGTGTTCTGAATTTGTTCCAGATTTTGAGAATTTTCCTTAGAATTGTATAAAATCGTTATATATACATATGGTTATTTTAATATAAATTTTTATTTGCCACAGCTCGTATTGCTTTTACTTAACATCCATTACTGTTTCAAGCCTGTGGCCTGGGTCAAATTTTATCCAAGCCTTATATTTTTCACTACCGGCTTGCTTGGCCTATAGTAGCATCGTATGCCTTATAATATAACTCAAGACTAGAACATACACAATATACAATTTCCGGTCGTTTATTCATCACTGTGAAAGGATACACCCATATTTCACCAAAGATATGTTTTCTGCCATGTCGGGAGTAGAACCAGGAACTCTTAGCTCAGTATACACACACGCTACCGACTTATCTAAGGTGTCGGATTCGTATTGATAATGTTGGTAATTTTTTATAATAAGCGTACAGAACTTGTTTGAATTAGCTTGTAAATGGCTTTTTATACAAAAAAACACTATTCGTAAAAGTCAAAACAAAAATCATTGTTATATATTTATATATTTTTATCGATACAGAAACTATTTTAAAATAAACATATAATAATATAACAGTTAAATGAAATAACTATGTCAAATTTTGCATCATTAAAATACATGTTTTGATGGGCAGGGCTAGGAACAATAACTCTTAAATTGAAAATACAATTTTTTTAGAGGCTTCAACTTGAATCCAATCAATAAAACCAAACTTCTTTTCCAGCATTTATTTATAAAAATATGTAAGAGTGTTAAGGGTGTTGCATACTGTGGTATTTATTGTCGAAATGATTGTTTAGAAACTTCCAAATTTACCAAAACTATCCTCAATCATCTTATAACACCCAAATAAAATTTTACTTTATCTTTTTACAGTTTTCGTGAATTTTTAAAATTATAAAACCGAAAATGTAATGTTTTCAATACTACGAGAGGTAAACCATGTTTTGAAATAGCAAGTTAATTTTAAATAGTTAGGTTTTTTAAACGTTTTTAACGATTTTTTACTTTACAGTACCTTCTTATATTACCTTTTACCCTATCAACATTAATAATTATTTCAATAGTCTAGACTCCAGAGAATATAGGTGATGGCGAGGATGGGGTTTAGATTTCATCCAGGTGAATGTTGAATGAAGGGAGGGGAATTAAGTGTGGGTCCATGCGAACTATCACTATGGTTTTCCTATCTCCTTTTCACGTTAATGATAGTGCAATTACACTACCTCTCCGCGAGCAGGTTTATTCCTTTAATAAACATTTTGTTTAAGGTTTTTATTTCAAGCACTCGTTCAGGTTATACGCGTATGGTTTTAGGCTTGAGGAAGGATATATATTTAAAGGAAGTGTAAAAGCATTTGAGTAAAGGGGTGTAAACAATTTGGATGGGGGAAGGGGGGATACCCTCAATATGTTACATCCGACCGACACTCGAATATTGATAACTCCTCCATCGGTAGTATAGTCTACTGCGAGGGTGATGATGCCTTAAACCATGAGGTCACCTAAACTGGTTTTATAGTTATTAAGTATATACAAAAGTACCTTAAAACTACCGGATTACTGTGAATGGTTACAAACTTACAAAAACTCTGCATTAGTTAAAAAGTTGTTTACTATTTAAAAATAAGATACACCAGAATGAAAATTACGATACGAAAATGTATATATAGAAAGGGTTCTTAGATATCCTTAAATGGGATATATTTAAGAGATTTTTGAACTTGTGGGAACAACAGTTTTGACAATGATATTGGTTTAAAAAATAAAATTTAACTATATCTTGTCTATGCTCTAAATTTGTTATTTTTCTATTTAATGCGTTAATAAAAAGGTGCAGATATTACTATATCACAAATTTATTTTTAATATTTTTAGAACTATATCTCAGTATAATTGGTTTCCAATGCAATCCAAAGTATTTTATTTAATTATGCTGAAAAGAGGTCCAAAGGTTTCACCAGACTGCAAAAGGGTATTTTGCCACAACAAGTTTTAAGAACCCCTTCCTTATATATGGAAATAAAAACCTTAAATTTTAAAGGTTTATTTCTTAAAAAAATTGTATTCAAACGTAAGATTAGGTATTTTTCAAGGATGTTTCAACAGGAGTATAGCAGTTCGAAGATTAAACTAAATAGTGAAAAATATAACTTTCCTCAAACAAAGTATCTTTTTTTATTAAATACGGTTGAAACAAAAAAAAATTAAGATAATTATTGGTGATTGAGGGGTAGATAAATCATAGCACTGCTATTCCTTATGTAGTGACTACTTCAATATGAGGCTATTTACCTTAAATCATGTGGCATCCATAAATAAAACATAGCGACACATATGAAAAAAGTTCCCGCCGAAATCAAGTAAAGCTCTACATTGATACACGACCCCCTCTTCCCCCCACCATTTCTCCAAATATCAAGCCAACCCCCCAGTGGGCACACACCAAGTGTCAAGCTGTGTTCACTTCACTTTGACATGAGCGGTTTGGTGGGGTAGAGAGAGGCCAGGATTCTACAGAGCCCCCACCCCCAACTAAATGTTGTCTCACTTTGACGTCAACGGGAGAGAGAGATATATATCTCCCCAGACGGCTTAACTAGTTCTACCAACTATCGGTTCCGTAATCTTGTTCCTCGAAGATCAACCACAACTTCATGATACAATCATTACAGGGATCAACTCGAGTGAACAAAACATTTCACAGTTGCATTCTGTCTTCACTTAATTGTTCTTGGGTTTCAAATAAGGACCGTGTGTTTTGTAGTAAGGTGATATAAAAAACAAATGCGAGCTTTGTAAAAAAAAGTGTTTATTAAGCAAGGGATTTATCATGTTATTTTCAAACAGACATACTACTACAGTCTGATTCGGATCGGTAAGAAACTTCTTTTAAAATGATCAAAGTGACCAAAACCATTTTAATATATTCATACGCTGAGCTAAATTACCTACATATATCACCTTTAATATATAGTATTCGTAAAAAATTAACTACTTAGCCCACAAGAGTACTATTTCAACCAAGTAAACACCGCATATTGTTGAAGATAGTACCAACATTTGTGGATAAAGGTTGTCATTTGGTCAGAAAAACGAGTAATGTGGCCGTTAATCTCAGTTTTATAGACCAGAGTTGCTACTTAAATAAATTGAAGTAGCTTCTCAACTGTATCCATGACCCCATCCCAGCCCCACTGCTCCACGGAAAAATCTGAAGGCACCAGGGATCTGACCACTAGATAACAGAGGCGGTCATACCTATAAAATTTTCTTAACTCAACAAACAACCCGAAGGTTGGTTCGATGTGATTTCTATCCCTCCAGAGCTGAGAATGCACTCAGTCCTTCAGTTGGCTAGTGCTTCCTGCACTATCTGATAGAAATCCCATGTAATAGGGGAGTTCAGAAAGTATGGTGGTTCTTCGTTGCCTTCCATACCGAATTTATATGAGCGCGAACGAAAGGGCTTACCGATTGTACCGGGAAAGCTATTTTCGCACACCCTCCAGGGTTCTTTCACATGCTACAATCGACATGGGACCGACAGCTTTACTTTCCCTTCGAAGGAAGTTGTGAAACAGACTTGTATCGCACAAGAAAAATCCATCAATCTCGGATGAGTTTGAACCCACGAACATCGGGTCAGGAGGTGATCACTTTACCCAAGACCCCCATGGATCATTTATCTATATATCACTACGATCTATTATTATTATTATTAGCACCGCGTCTTACTACCCGTTTGGGCTATACACGCTTACGATAATGTGTAATGGTAGGGTGATTGGGAAATGAAATGGAGGACCTACAGTTTAACGTGGGTTCCTAACCACCGTGGAGGCCTGTCATTCCACACATTCACAAGTTGTGATTATTACACGTCATGTCAGAGGTGAAAGAAGGGTTTGGTAAGCCGATAAATCTGTTCCAGGAGCGAGGATTGAACCCAGGACCCCAGCACAGAAGTCCGACAAATTACTCCCAGACCACCAGGTCACCCTACGATCTATTAAAATGTTATAAAAGTTAATAGCAAAGAAAACTATTATAAAATTTCATACTATCATAATCTTTACACATGGTGCAGATAAATATAGTATCATATCTTAAATCGGCCAGGGTGGACGGAATGTACAAGTATATGCTTTTTTCTGACACATTGCACACTGCTAACGCCTTGCTTCAGCGTAACTTGGCGTGCCTTAATCCTATTTAATTGCATTATTGCCTCTGTGATTAAACTGAGATCAATTAATTAAATTTATTTTGTTATCCTAAAATACATTTATATTATCTGGAAGTGCGGAAATGTAAAGTATTTAACATTCTGATCCAATCGAACATCATCTTAATATCAATGAGCTTAAAATAAATCTGTCTTAAGCAGTTGTCCGTTGGGCTGTATATAAATAACTTCTAATCAATTTTGTATAGAAAGAGCCTTCAAGAAAATATTTTAAAAAATACATTATCATTGTGATACTATCAAACGCGACAGATACAGATCACATGACTTAACGTGCCGATACGTAGACGTATATTAAATTCACCCTTTCCTGCTTCAGTGACCAAATGGTTTAAGCCCCTAAGGAATCACGCACGCTGATGATGGGGAGACCTGATTCAAATCTCATTTAGGTATACTGAGGGTGACTTTTCCTAAATGGTTTCCCAATCTCCTTCCACGCAAATGCGGGTGGATTACCTCTAAAATACTTCCTGCCTAGTACCTACCTCATTAGACTAATTATCATCTATGCTTATAACCTGAAAAGGTAGTAAGACGTAGTGATGATATTATTATCTACACTGATATTATAAAGAGGAAAGATTTGATTTTTTTTGTTTTTTTGTTTGTAATGGATAAACTCAAAAACTACTGGACCGATTTTAAAAATTCTTTCACCAATATAAAGCTACATTATCAGCGAGTAAAATAGGCTATATTTTATTTTGAAAATCTAATTTATTCCTCATAAAAATGTCGATAGTCACTCATATTTTATGGTAGTCTATGATGATTCTTCAAACTGTGTGATGGAAATAATAATGCGGGGGAGGGGCGGGGGACGAAGCGGGAAGGGTCTAGTTAATAATAAATTAACCCTTAAGCTACTCTTGTTATACAAATGTGCGTTTTTTTTATTTGGATAAACCAAGACGACACAACTTTATACCGACCCCCACCGATGTCATGTGTATCATGTTCTACCTCGAGTTAGGTTAGTCCACCCCAATAAGCAATCCACTCACAGTACACCGCACCCCTACACACGCTGGAGAACTCGCACCTTCCCTCGGCAACCCCTTTAATCCCCACAACCATTCCCTTACTCTACCTTCCGTTAGGGTATTCCCCCTTTCCCTTAACGACATTCACCCTGGGAGTAGTCCAACAGCTAGCTTCACTACTATCACGTGAGACGCAGCATTCTGGCAACACGATTGTACTTTGCTGTAAAATGTTACAATCATTTCTGAGATGAGAGAGGGAGAGATATTTATGGATGTGTTGGACTATCACTGTCTTTTAAAATAGCTCTTGTTAATTTTTAAACTGGGTTCATTATATTAATATGGCATTATCTCTCCATAACTTATGAGTGTTCAGTAAAAAAAAAAAGTTGGTTTATAATATAGGGTGATCTGGTGGTATAAGGGTAAGGTGTCGGACTTCTGTGCTGGGGTCCAGGGTTCAATCCTCGGTCCTGGCACAGATTTATCTGATTACCGAACCCTTCCTTCATCTCTGACAATACTTGTATTAATCACAACTTGTGAATGTGGGGAATGCCAGGGCTCCACCGTAGTTCGGATTCCACGTTAAACTGTAGGTCCTTCATTCCATCTCACAATCACCCTACCATTATACATTAGCGTAAGTGCGTATAACCCAAACGGGTAGTAAGACGCGGCGCTAATAATAATAATAATAATAATAATAATGATTTATTATATTTATTGACACAGAGTATCCTCAGTTTGTGGATAGAGGATACGGCCTTCAGATATAAAGGGTTGCTGGGAATATACATAATAAGCAGTTGTGGACAGCCAATAGGGATAATCCTCCAGCCTGGGGGCTGGGAGTGGGCATGAAAAGTTATCACAGCAAAAAAAATAAAAAATCCCATCAAGAAACATCCAAAAGTTTTCCAAGGCTCTTCTCTGGTAAAATATTCAGGGTATTGAGATTCTTGTAAGAAGAACGTCATCTTAAATTTAGAAAGTTGCCAACATTATTTTCATCTAATAATACTTATAAGTCACATTATCTACAGCAATCATTTTTTTACAGATTGGAGCGAGGTCCTGTTATAACTCGATAGCGTATTGCTCATATTACTCTTAAGAGAAACTTATTCGTAATACAACTGGAAATACATCAAAATAACAGAAAATTCGTATCGTTATATTGTTTATTTGTGTGGTTATGTTTATTTTTAATATTACAATAATTGAAGGGCTCAAAGGGGAAAAGGGAGAAATTCAAATTTAAAATCGATTTGAGTTAGTGCTTCCATCTGTTAGACAATCACGAAACCTTTATAATGCACTTTAGATTAAAGTGAAAGTTTTCTTTGTCGTAATTAAATTTAAAATACATATATATTTTTCTGGGGTCTTTTTGGGGTTTGAGATATGTGTTTAATGTACGCTTCAATTTGTAGTTTAAAAAACTCCACTTAAGGAATTAATCTACTGATATTTTAGAGTTTATCTCTATGATTTAAATGGCGCTTTTTATATGCTCTGTGTACTGGATAGAATTAGATTTAAATAGGGATAGGCTACATGCTATTGTAAGTGCAGCAAAGAACTTTCGACTTCCTAGCGACATAGAGTAGGTGAACATATATTTGGGTTATTATAGGGATTGACTAACCACCTTCAAGTTTTAGTGACGCAGCCAAATGGGCTTGGCTGACTCAAAACGCCACCCTTACCAATTGTTTTCAGACATTGCCATTCCAAGTTTAGCAAAGAAAATATATATTACGGTGGACTGCACGTAGTTTATCTCTGTCTTTTATCTTAAAACACAGAGCTTTACTAAATACTCGTAAGATTTGTGAAATGAAATAATATAAATTGTTGACGAAACACTCCATCAAATAGCACAAATGAAATAATGTAAGCCGTTACAAAAACATTGAACAAAAAAGAGAAACTTCTCTGTTCATCAAATAGTATAAAAATCAGTTTAATATTTTCAGAAAGACTCCCGCAAAAAATTATTATAAATAATACATTATTATTTTAAAAAATAAATTTTTAAATGAAAGATTTTTATTTTAATATTACTACAACTTTAAAAATGTTAAGTTATTTCTTATCTCAAATAGTTGCGAAAATATGATAAAAATGAGAAATCTATGCTTATGTAAAGAAATCTCAAAGTAGTTTATATGGTGAAATAATTGCCTTTTTGTTTGTAATGTTAAACAATGCCTATAAACAAAAATAATCAAAATCGTTTGAGCGGGTTTCAAGAAAATCGTATATTTCTCCATTTTCCGTTAGGTAAATTACCAAAAGTTTTATGGTTGGATATCTAATTCCAAGAATACCTCGGGGCAGCCATGTGAAAACCCTATAAACCAAGTCTTGGCCCAAATCGCTCAAATGTTTTCTGCTCAATGCGGGTGTACACAGGCACACATATGGACATAATATATGCGTAGTCGCTAAAACAGGGGGCCATGAAGGGCCATCGGCCATTTATCAAAATCTCAAGGCCATTTTTTTTACGATCTCCATACTTCTCTCACCGGCCTCGGTGGTTGTGTGATCAGCCATTGCCTCTTTGTCCAGTGGCAGAAATGTAAAGTGTGAAATGTGCTCTTCTTTTAATTTTAAAAGTCATATTGTGTTCGTTCCTTTTTACATGTTTTGTATCCACCTTTGCCGTACTTTCTTCCAAATACGTATAAAAAATACCTCAAAAAGCGAAGCGGTTTTCCTTAAAGAAATTTAATGGTTTGAGTATCACTAATTATTTGGACTAATTATAGATTAAAATTATCCTATAAACCCTGGGTATTAATTCTCATGATAGTATACTGTGTGTTACCTCCCTTACTTACCATTGTGTGCTTTCACTATCACTCACTACTCTGGGCTATCACTATCACTGACCACTCTGTGCTATCACTGTCACTTACCACTGTGTGCTAGCACTATCACTTACTACTGTGTGCTATAACTATCACTGACCACTCTGTGCTATCACTGTCACTTACTACTGTATGCTATCACTATCACTGACCACTTGTGCTATTACTATCACTTACTACTATGGGCTATCACTATCACTGACCAATGTGTGCTAACACTATCACTTACTACTCTGGGATATCACTATCACTAGCCACTGTGTGCTATCACTATCACTTACTACTGTGGGCTATAACTATCACTGACCACTCTGTGTTATCACTGTCACTTACCACTGTGTGCTATCACTATCACTGACCACTGTGTGCTATCACTATCACTTACCACTGTGTACTTTCACTATCAATTACCATTGTGTGCTATCACTATCACTAACCACTGTGTGCTATCACTATCACTTACCACTGTGTCATGTAGTCGGGCCCAATGGAGTAGATGGTAGAGGTCCTGTTGCTGTACTCGGTGCCGTTGGGGCTGGATTCTGTGAAGTTCGTATCCATATCACTCTCTCTCTTTAGCACCCAGGTGAATGTTCTACACTGGAAGGTCTCTTCTCTTCTGACGTCATCTGGCCACAGCCTTCTCGTAGAAAAACATGAGTCTTCCTCGACTCCAACTCTAATAACAAACAAAATGTTTTTTTTTTTAAAAAGGTCTTGGTTTGTGCAACGCATTTTATTACGCATCGAGGATATCTATATAATTACACATATGAGGTAGGGCCGAGGATAATGAAGGGACGAGGAAGATATTTTAGAGGAAATGAACCCGCATAAACGATAAGATATTGAACCTCAGCGCTACAGTAAATCATGTATATTACGAGCCTGCTACCTTAGACAATGTATCTATCTTTAGGCGTTGTAAGAACGATAACGATTGTAGCAGTGGTTTTTAATTAGTTAGTAAATATACATAAAAACAATTATTTCCTTAATAATAATTAAATTAGCTATAATAAAAAAAGGAGGACACTTGAAAACATTGGTATCGGATGTGTCGTAAACCAACCAGTTAGATACTTTACCACACAAAGTTTATATTAGCTTACACTGTCATTATAAATAGATTAATTCTATTAGCTTTGTAAATTCTTTACAATAATTTCAATATAAGTTTAGTGTGTTGCTAAGAGTGTAATTTTTAAAATAAATATTTAGTATATATATATACTATTTTTCTCCACCATAATCCATGTTTTTCACTTTGCCCCTTAATTATTGATGGTTCATTATTAGATTTTATTGTGACGTATTGCACTATAGTTAACATACCATTGTTTTCTCTTCTATCTACTAAATTGTTAAGGTTACATTATTTGGTACACATCCGATAATGAATCTTGCATCTATTAGTATATAGTTACGCTATTCAGGAATATATATATATAACGTTAAATTGTTTCCCCATATTAGAAAGTCTAATAAACGAATTAACAATGCTTTAAAAGTTTTTTTGTCTCATTTTCAGGTAATTTCAAGCTATGTTAATGTAATAGATAAAATTCATTTGTACCTAGCCATAAAGTCTTGCTGGAGGATTATGTTTTAAGCTTGTTTTACAAATCTATATATTTATTTACATATGACAGAAATTTCAATTCAAGTTAAACAACGTGAACTTGGTTAAAATAACCCAATTTTACATTAAATGATCGATTTATTGACAAAGTAAGAAAGCTATCAACTAAGATATTTTTTTATAGATTGAGTTACCACATAATTTATGTGTATTTTCCACCTTTTCTATTGGTTGTGGGAGCGGGTGGATTTAACGTTTACTTTCTGAACCTATTGGTTGTATACACACATAATTTACAAACTAGCTTGATTCTAGAAAATACTATGCATCCAATATCCCGGGGAATTAATTCATGACTGTGAAAAGGTAAGCACAAAATTCAGCGATGATACCTTTTTAAGTCTAGCCGGGTATCGACTCGGGAATTTTAGCTAAGTATATAAACATGCTACTAACTTAGATAAGGTATAAAATAGGTTACTTTCTGTGTTATTCAGAAGGATTCAATGCCCTTTCTAGTGGAAGGCTGATTAGAGTGTTTGGACACAAGTCTAGGAGACCTTGTTTCTATCTCGGGTGTTACCCACCAAGCTATTTAGTAATACTAAGGAAATATATGATTGTAATATAATTTGTGATTTTATAACAAACAGTCAAATATGATGTGATGGAATATGTTTTATAAGTAACTACACCAATATTATAAAATAAATATTTTTAAAGAAAATTGAGGTTAATTAATCTTAATTAAATATGACTAATAAATTGTTCATATAATAGAAAAAATATAGAAAATTTGGTGAGTTGTTTTAATTTTATGAATTTAAAATATTAACATTTCTTAAAGTAAATTACCTCTAGTCCAGTGAAAGAATATTATCTTACCGTGGATATAATTATATTTCACTTTAAAATTATAAGTTTACTTTAAAACTATTTTTTGCTTGTAAAATCACAGATAATCATGCCCTATAGTTTGTAGGAGACCGAAAGGAGAATCAAACTCTAAAAAAAAAGTGTTCAAGTCTTTCTTCAACAACATTTCGAAAGTATTGTTTTCTTCCAGGTCAAAGAGAACAACAATGCACCATGACAATGGTCCAAAAAGTTTTGCCATTAACTTTGGATAAATATAACAGGAATTAAATTTAATAATAAAATTGAAAAGGTTAAATAATCAAATAGAAATAGAACAAAGAGTTAAAATCTTGCTAGTTTCTATTACTGAATTTCATGTTGGTATGAAAATAAATTAAACTATATTTCTTATGAGCCTCTCCGTACTTTTTTACTACTCGGGTTCTTTAAGCTTTTCGATCGTATTTTGTCATCAACTAGTTGCTTACATGAACGCTCGAAAATACAGGCATGCCAGTTGCCTGTTGTATTTGTTATGTGAGGAATTCCAGGCCTCCACCGTGGTTCGGATTCCACGTTAAACTGTAGGTCCTTCATTACATCTTACACTCACCCTACCATTACACATTAGCGTAAGTGCGTATAACCCGAACGGGTAGTAAGATGTGGTGCTAATAATAATAATAATAATAATATTATTTGTTATGTGGTCCATGAATGAACTGTGATGTCAACAAAATTAAAGTTTTGAAAGGATTAAAAGATCTTGAAAAGTGATATGTGCTCAAAAATATTCGTGATGACGTTGATTATTATCATATTGAAACAATGTTGAAATCATTTTCACCTTGTACGGAAACAAAACAAATAATATTATTCAAGAACTGACGCATGGCGTAATTAATGCACCCAATACGTAAAATAATGTTAATAAACAACAAATCAACCAAAATTGTTTATTTTTATCAATTAAAAGGTGAGTTAGTCAAATAGATAACAAATCGTACCGTAAAGTGGTTGAAAATAGAATAAATTTGTAGTTAGTAAAACAATACTTAATAAACACACTTATTTAGCTATGCGTAAGATTTCTAGAGCACAATGGTCATCTTGAGTACCTTTATAATATGCCTTTACTAAAGTGAAACGGCAACATAGCTAATAATGGGTCATAATAAAATATTAATTATGAATGTTGCCGTTTTGTTTTAATGGTAGAACATACATTTCATGGAATTTGATAGCTAAGAATTGATAATTGAAAATCATGATACTAATATATATATATATATATATATATATATATATATATATACACACATACTTTATTTATACAAGTAAAAATCGTGTGTGCCAACGAATCGATTTTGACTTTTACATTTAAACCTATTCTTAATTTATATATTTAAAAAAGTTTTTTGTAATCTTATAAAAATTATACTTTATTTGTTTGAGTAATATCAGGCGTTTGTTTCTTAATAATCTCCTTTTTTTTTATAACTGCTAAATTTTTCGTAAAATATCTTTGAAAATTTGGTAATTTTATATTTTAAATGATTTTTTATTTGTAATTATAAAACTGTAAATGTAAAATTTGTAGAGCCATGGGAACATACATATAATTTTCACCTTATTTTGGAGTGAACCATATTATAACACATCAGTTTTAAATACTGGGAACGTCAGATAAGCATCTTTGTGATCCATTAGGCAGCAACTTTAAGTATATTGTTCTTGTGCTATATAATTTGCGATATTGTTTGTTTAAATAATATATATGTTTATAAAGATAATTTTAACTACCATAAAAATAATAACATAAATGAAATTAAAGGAAATATAATATGTATATTTGTGAACAAAAGGTATAACCTTTTATTTCATCATTCAATTCTGCTATAAATGAAATTATTGCACTACCTTGATGGAATATATAGTTTGTTTTCAGTGTTTGTTCAAGCTAACATTATTTATCTGACTGTACCTACAGACATGACGTCACTATCGGCGATAGTATGACCGAGGTATCTGTGTTAGAGCTGATATGTCGACTGTGTGATTCGATTTACAACAGGCGTGAATCTCTCCTCCCCCCCCCCCCCAAACCCCC
>CABFVX010000225.1:0-33113 GCA_902151425.1 Timema shepardi | reverse complement strand
CCCTCTAAAACCCTCACACCCCTACTTTCACGCTAAATACATACCACCCCCGTATCTACCTTCTTTTTCACCCTTCAGAATCCATCATGCACCTACCAATGTGAGGCAATCCAATTTTTTTTCTCCCCGTTGATTACGTTGATATAGAAAAAAGAGGATGGGGGAAGGCGGAATGGGGAGTTAATGTTATAGGACATTGCAAAAAAAAAAGATAAAAAAAAGGTAAACACAGTCATTTTCAAGATTCGCGAGTTCACATCAGTGTCATAGGGTCCTTTCTTCTCTACGATATAATATGTAAATTATGTGTGCGCAGCTCACTTTTTAAACGTGAAGTAAAGTAAAGCGAAGCTTGGAAATTACTTATAAACTAACTTAAATCTAGAACATACACTTCACCCAACCCCCAGGTCATTAATTCTTCACTGTTAAAGAGAAAACCCCACATTAAATGACGATACATCTTTTCTTCCGTGCCAGGAATTAAAGCAGGCACATTTATCTTAGTATTATTTATTTAATTGAGGTATTCAATGTGCAATTTCTGAACCGATTAATTGTATGAGCACACGAAAATTTCTAAAGAACGAAAGTGAAAGGGCCTTTCAATTTTGCAAGGAAAAATATTTTAACATATCTTCCAGGGATCTTTTACATGTCACAATTGACATGGGGCCAACGGCTTCACTTCCCCCCCGAAGGAAGTTGTGCTACGGATTTTTATCGCTCAAGAAAAATCTATCGACTCCGGCTGGGTTTGAATTCAACAGATTTGGGTCCTGAGACAAGCACTTTACCCCAAGACCACCGAAATATACTTATGACACCTACCTGCTTCGGTGGTCGCATGGTCTAAGGAGTCAATCTCGCAATGAAACTAGACTGCTGATGACAGGGATATTGGAGTTCGATTCCAGTCGGGTGTACTGAGGGTGGTTTTCCCTAAATTATTTTCCACTCTCCCTCCACGCAGATATGGGTCCACTTCATATAAATTACTCATTACTCATTACTCATCCCTAACATATTAGCGTAATTAGTACATATGAGTATACCCCAAACGGGTAGTAAGTAAGACACGATGCTAAAACAAAATGTAAAGATTATACCTAAAGTAGCCCCATGGCTTCTTTGGTGCTGACTGACAGCTCACAGTTCACAGCTGACGGCTTTGAAAAGTTACCAGACCAAATTATGTACCCCTACGCCGAACATTATGATCTGCAAAAACATGTGTTTAGCAGCTGTCACTTCTGACAGTCAAAATTTAGGTATATACCTAAATTTTGACTGTCAGAAGTCATCTATGAGCTGTCAGTCAGCACCAAATAAGCCATGGGGCTACTGTACATGAACAAGAATGTAATGGCCCAGTTTCTAATTTGAATATGGCCCATTATATTCTGGTCAAAGTAGGTGTCGTATTTCATTTAATATATCACCGCACTTGAGGCACACTAACGTATTATCTATGAAACTGGGCCTTAGTATAGTTAACTGCAACTTTACTTCAACTTTACAAGTTCGATAACTTGGTGGCCGGTGGGTATAGCTTGTTATTTTTAATAAAACTTATCAATGCAGACCTAACCAAACCTTTGTTTTTTGAGGAGTAATTTTGTGTGCTATTTTAAAACAATCTATCATTGCAAACTTAACCTAAACCTTTGATATTTTAGTCATGATTTTCTGAGTATTTTTATAACTTTTTTTTTGTGAATTTTCCTTACAGAAATTTATGACCATGGGCGCTTTCCTCTTTCACCGTAAATTTATTTTCTTTTTTCTTTTCATATTGCAGTTTAGTGTAGGATTAGGACCCAAGACTTGACCTGGAATTTTTATTCCGCAATTCGGGTAGGGGATTACAGAGCACGGACTAGTTTATCTCCCAATTCGTGTAAACCGGCTGTGAGTTTTCAAAACAAGCTTTATTTATCATATGTTATAAAATAAAATAGTGAAAAAAAGGTTGTGTAGAAGGAGACAGCTGCCGTAAGGGTGTATATTGGTTTTCTCTGACTCAACCCGAGAGGTCAACCCGTAAACCTTGTCATATTTCTTGTGGTCCATCCTTTCTGTGGTGGTGGTGGTGCAATCATTTTTAAGGACGTTGCCTACCTGTGACGTCATGGAAGGTCAAGAAAGGATTTCCAATGGTTGTGAATCTACGTCTAATTCAGCGAGTTTTAAATATATAGCTATGAAACAAAAACTATAAATGTTTTAATAATTCTAAAAATAGTTCTACTATTTCATAAAATTATTAATTATTTTGAAATAGCTTTTACATAAACGCTTATTTTTTTTATGAATCATTTAAAACCTAAGATATTTGACTTAAGTCACGAAAAATCTTGTAGGATTCTTCCTGCCAGGATTTAGATTAAAAAAGATCCGTGGTTATACATGTATATCTAGAATAGGAAATAAGAAAAATGTAATTTAAAAAAGCAAGTAATGATTTTCAAGGACCAAATATTATAGTGACTGTGTGGTGACCTGGTGGTCTAGGGGTTAGGTGTCGGACTTTTGTGTTGGGGTCCTGGGTTCAATCCTTGGTCCCGGCACAGATTTATCTGATTACCAAACCCTTCCTTAACCTCTGACAAGGCATCTTGTGAATGTGGGAAACGCCAGGCCTCCATCGTGGTTTGGATTCCACGTTAAACTGTAGGTCCTCCATTTCATCTCACAATCATCCTACCATTACACTTTAGCGGAAGTGCGTGTATCCCGAACGGGTAGTAAGACGCGGTGCTAATAATAATAATATAGTGACTGTGAAAACTCGTCATTGGAAGAAAGAAAAGTGTTTTCAGAAGATAACAAGAGGATTCACAATTTGGACTGCTGATTTTCTTCCCTCTCTTTCTATTTATCACATTGATCTCTAAGTGCAATTGTGCTTAGACGACTTAGGTGCGTAAAGTTAAAAATACAGCCCGTTTTATAAAATAGCTTCGAAATCTTCAAGTAGCCAACGTTTTTAAGAGTACGTCTCACGTAGACCTCGGTGGATTTGGGGTAAAGTTCTCGCTTCACTACCCAATGTTCGTAGGTTCAAATCCAGCTAGGGTTGATGGATATTTATTGAGCGACAAAAATCTGTAGCACAACTTTCTTAGGAGGGGAAGTAAGGCCCGTTGATCCAATTTTGATTGTGGTGTGTAAAAGCACCCTGGGAGGTTTGTTAAAATACCATTCCTGCCAAATTGGTAGGCCGTTTTACTCATAAAAATTCTCGTGTGCTGATATAATCAGTTGGTTCATAAAATGCTCGTTAAATACCTCAAATAAATAAATAAAAAGCATGAAATGTAGGTAGTACAGCTAGGACGAGACATCACATCGTGCGGCGCTTTTCTTATTTCTACTTTAGTAAAAAAACAGCGGAAATGGGAAGGATGAAACTTTCTTACTAAATTTTTAAAAAAATACTGCCAAATTTAACAATAATTATTTTGGAAATAAATAGAACCATTTAATTGAAACAAACTTATTTGTTGTAAAGTGAATAATCCGGAAAATATCACATCACTGATATTCCTGGTTAGAGTTTGTTGTATTTGATATCCTGGCTAATCGTTTTTAAGATGGGCTCTTAATACTGGAAAACCGGTTTTTTTTTATGTTTGTGCAGCAGTGGTACCAAACCTATGGCAGTAAAGGAATTAATTGACACAAGTAATGACGTCCTAGCCAACAATTACGTGTGCATCAAACATACTGGAATCATGCTATAAAACCTGTTTGGCTTACATATTTTTATATCTAAAAACTAAATGATGGCTAAGATACAAATATTATTAATTTTTTAAAGATAAATCATAAAGAAAAGAGTTTATATGAGGTCTTCAATAAAGGCGTCAACAGTATGTGTTATTTAAATAGCTAGGAAATTCATAGAAATATACTGGTATATTTTCACAAAACGCATTTTCTTAAAGTAAATTTTATTCATCGTGGCTCATGAAGATGATAGGTAAAACCGACGGCTAGCTTTAAAGAGCTGTATAAATCTGGAAAGCAAAGAGCTAAATTTAAAACAAAATCCGTTAGGTATGACTAACAAGAAGATAAAATTATATGTTATTTATAGTGAACTGTACCGGAATTAATGAATTATATGTATTTATAATGGCAATACCGTGAATTTTTTAGGTCCAATAATGATCATCTCACAGGTATAGTCACAGGTTTAGTAATTATTCTATGTGAAAATAACAGGATAGAATGTTAGAATCCTGGTCGAAATATAGAAGAAATCACAATGCATTGCTGCCGAATAAAACCTTTAGAGCTACGAATAGGAGAATCAGATTGAATTCATTGCTTCTAAATGGATCGAGTGGTGTTTTTTTTACTTTATAGATTCTTTAGGTCCTTTGACCACCAAGGAGACCAAAACCTAGCAACAATATCACTCACGATCAAGCGACCAATCACCCAGGCAACCTTTGCATTCAAACAATGCTTCATTCGTCCACCGAAGAGACTAGGACTTAAGCGTTGAGCTATACATCGTAAGGAGACCAAACGGGTTATAAGTTACCTGTTAGTCGTTGCGGAGTGCACTTGTGGAGCTGTATTCAGTGTTTTATTTACATTTGTGCAAGCTTAAGATTCCATATTTTCGCGTTTTTCCTAAAAGCTTTCACTTATTGGTGACAAAATGCCACGGACAATGTCAAAGAAAGAACAAACGGATAATGTAAACTTAGTTCTTGAGGTAAAAAAAATATCAGCCCCATTTTTAACCAACTTTTTTTTTTTCATAATCCGGATGAATCCAAAGTTGTTTACGGGCATTTTTTTTAAAGCTTTTAGGTATATGTAACAAACAACCAGGACCTCATAAGACGACGATATTCTTGCGACTGATAGAAAATATGTTTATTGCGTGCACGAGAAATGGAGTAAGTAACTAGTTGCCCGCGATATATCACGTCACGTTGGTTTCTCGGTGGACAAAGGGCCTAACTCTCTCTCTCTCTCTCTCTCTCTCTCTATATATATATATATATATATATATATATAATTTGACAAAAAATGCATCTAAAATCATATATATATATATATATATATAATTTGACAAAAAATGCATCTAAAATCTACCTCCTTTATATCTACGTCATTAATGTAAATTATAACATTGACGTGTATTAAGAGGCAGTGCCTATATTATTTAAAAAAATTGTTCCATGCTAAAAAAATAATAAACATTGATTAATCTTTCAATGACATTCAACTATTTGGTCAAACTAGGTTTTGACTTAAATAAGCAACTAACTAACTCGCATCTGTTTTGGTGGTATGAATGGTCTAGGACTGATATTCCCAACCTTGTGTCCACGAAGATCCTTGAAGAGGAATTATTGTAATCATGAACATTTTTCACCTCAATATTTTGAGATTTTGAGTAATCATTTTTATGTGGTCCCAAACCCAAAATAGTGGATTTTAACAAACTTTTTAGATTATATATATATATATATATATATGGCTATACCTTGGGATTTTTTGATTTTGACCCTAACTATTGAATTAAGGGTAGTTTATTGATAAGTTAATTATGAATTCCAAACTTTTCGAAAATGGGCATAACGATTATGATTAAAATGTGCATATAGAGGGAGTATTTGACCATCCAAATAACAATGTATACTTGGTTTGTTGGTAAAAACAGCTTAAAATAGTTTACTTATCAGTTATTTTGTAACATTAAAATTATTTTAAAAATTGCTCTAACTAATTTTTCAATTGAAATGTATATCTGGTGTTTGAATAACATAACAAATACAATTGTATACTTGTTTTTCAGGAAAAGAATAGTTTAATGCTAGTTTAGTAAATTTTCGGAATTTTTAAAAAAGTGCTCTAGTGACTTGTTTAAAAGATGGTATTTAGTAGTTTATTTACAATATAAATTATTTAATATATTTTCTTTCTTAAAAAATCATTTTATTATTTCAACCGATGATTGATTTTTGAGAATTTTGGCTTTACAAAACTCACAATGATTTTGTTCAAAGGTGATATCTTTGATCCAGTTTACATAATAATCAATATTAATATATGTTTGTTTTATAAAATAAATTAATTTAAATATAGATTATTCATAGAAATTTCTAGAAAATTCGAAATTTTTCGAAAATGGCTTTGAGTATATATATATATATATATATGGTTATCTTTTTTTTGGTAGTTTTGTCCCAAGCTATATTATTATTATTATTATTATTGGCACTACGTCTTACTACCCGAGGATTGAACCCCGGCCACCAGCACAGAATTCTGACATCTTATCCCTAGACCACCAGGTCACCGACAAGCTATAATAAAATAGGATGAGAAAGTCTGTGCAATTGTGTTGTACCCTTTATTTATTTGTATTTTAAAATCATATAAAACTATCCGTTAACTACATTTATTGGCTTAAGCATCTGTTTTTTCCCATTATTGTCCAACTAATCTTATTTTTGTATTAATATTAAACGTGTTAAGTATAATACTATAAATGTGTGCGTAGGATTTTAATTTCATGTCGTCTGGTGGGGGAGATTATGGGAGGCCGTGGTAAATTATCATTGCCTTCAAGGAGTCCGTGATATATAAAAAACTGGGAACCATTAGTCAAAGGCATCGCTCTAAAATATTATACCAGACTGCTGATGATGGAATGATCAATGTTCGAATCCTGGTCGGGTGTGATCAGGGTGGTTTATAACAAATTGTTTTTCACTCTCTATATACATCCGTGCAAATGCTGGTACATTTCCTATTATTTAAAACTTACTCATTCCTAAAATATTAAAGTAATTCATACATATGCATATAGCTCAGATGGATTGTAATAGGCAACGATAAAAAAAAACATGCACTGATTATGTCAGCCTAAAAGTTATATTCAAGAAAACTCGGAGACAAAATTCTCCCGACAGTTCACACAGTTAAACGATATATATTATTAGTAGACCAGTTTTCTTTCTTGAAATTAAATAATAAAAATTTCTCCCCCTTCAATCGACAGACTATACACATCCCAATAATCATTTCACGTGTGTCCCCTCGTGTGTGACTCAATTTGCGGCGAGTTCATTTCCTCGCTGTCACTCCCCCTCTCCCGCCCCCTTCTTCACCCCTCTCTATCCAGCGAGCTCGATCGACGGGAATCAACGCACCATCGGCTTCATTTCTCTTTGCATTTTCAATGCATTCATTCCAAATAGGCTGATAGTTGGATGATAACGTTTGTTTAACTCGTTATAGAGGGCCTGCCCCCTTTTGTTGTTGGAGGGCAAAACGCTTGGACTTGCTGGGCCATCGCTGTTGGGGGGTTTTATTTACCCCCTCGAGCACTATTTACCTTTGTGATGTCACGTTTGTATTCGAATTCATTTTATACAAATAAAAATACTTAACAAATTGTAACTTTTCAAAAAGAAACTTTTTAGGTTTTGCTTTAAATATTTAAGGCTTGATTTAGACAAGGCGTTGTCAAAGTCTTATCATTATTTTCTCCTTACACGTCCTACTACCCATCCGAAGATAATTAGATCGGAATGTGTAAGGTATAATGGATAGGAAATGTACTTAAATTTGCCTAAGTTGTAATTCTAGGATATTTAGGGAAAATCCCCACTCCCCCTAATTTTCTCAATACACCCGACGGGATTTCAAAACCAACCTTCCTTTTCCTATCAAACCAGACAAAATGAGCCTAAGATTTAGTCTGCGTGCCCACCAGTGTTGGTTAAATTAAATAGGTAAGATAGATCAAACGTACAAAGACCATTAACAAAATATGGTATTTTGATAACATAGCACACAATTAACATAAAATAATACATAGTTATTATTAGCTATCAACATCATAAGTGGGCACGTGAAAAGAACACATCCTTTTCATCTTGACCAGTTTTCAAATTACGAAGATAAAAGTTCAAATCTCAACTGGGTTACCTGAGAGCTGGTTTCCTAAATTTGGTCTAAGACTGTGGTTTTTCCATTCCCTTTATTAGATAAGTGTGCATTTCCTCTGAAATAACCTATCTAACTCACATTATTTACAAATAAGCTTTTAATAACCTCATCGGATTGATCGTGTAAGTAAACCGTGTAAGTTAAACTCAAGTATGTTTCCCACAAATTCAAAAGCCAACTTTAATAATTGGTTTTACCAGCTTCGGTGGACCCCTTGATACAAGGCGTCATCCTCGCAATACCCTGAACTGTAGATGTCAAGGAGATCGAATCTCTGTCGGGTGTACCGA
Organism: Timema shepardi; assembly: GCA_902151425.1. NCBI lineage: Eukaryota > Metazoa > Arthropoda > Insecta > Phasmatodea > Timematidae > Timema > Timema shepardi. Next base: position 24,837 of record CABFVX010000225.1, on the reverse strand, counting down.
GGAAAATAAAAAAAAAGTTTTCCAATGAATTTTTTTATTGGTACAACCTATTGGAGTACACAATGTAAAATGATAGTAACTATTTGACAGATACAAAGGTTAGGTGATCTACTTAAATATATTTATACTTTAAATCATAAGATATGCAGTTGCCAATTTTGAAAGCTTGAATTAATGCAAAAAATATTTTGGTTATATTATATCAAAGTTGACAGGTGGTTCAAGTTATATTCATAAGTAATAATAACAACGCTAATGAGTTAAGGATGAAAGGTTGAATTTATAGGTGTACCCACAGTTGCGTGGAGTGAGAGTTGAAAACTATTTAGGAAAACAGTCAGTGCTCGCTCAGAGTTCAGCCTACCGAGATTTGAACCCTGATATCTTTGTCATCCATTAATCCATTGCGAGAACGACGTCTTAGCCCATGCTGTCACCGAAGCAGGTACGTGATTTATTAAAGTCCACTCTCATCTTATTGTGTATTTAGATAATATAATTTATTATGCTTCTAGCTACTAGGACGTAAAATTTAAAAATTATTTCACTCTTATCTGTAAAAAAAATAATTAAAAAATTGCACAGTTCACCGCACATTCTTTCTTTATCTTTAATTTTAAAATACATTTACTAAAAATACTCGTAACATTTGCAAAGCGGAATAATATACACTATTGAAGAAACATTAATCACAGAGCGTTTGTAAAATAATATACACTGTTACAGATCCATTGAGAAAAGAGAAGCCTTTGTGTCCACCAAAAAACATAACAATCAATTTAATTTTCAAAGACTAAACAAAAATTATATATTGACTTATAGCTAAGAGATTATTAATTTTATAAAAAATATATTTCAAACAAAAAGGTTATCTTTGTAAATATTTAGTAAATATTAAATATAAAGTATTTCGTATCTCAAATAGATTCACGGATATGATAACAATTGGAAACTTCTCTCATATATATTAACTTGAATGTTATTTTATGGAGAAATGAAAATTCCCATTTCTTTTTGTAATGTTAACAATTTACATATACAAAATTTAATCTAAATTATTAGAGCGGATTTTGAGAAAATTGATACTTTCTTTATTGGTCCTTCAGTAAACTACCCTTAAATTTATGGATGGATATCTGGTTCCAAAATACCATGAGGGGACCTAATGAAAACCTTAAATACCAAGTCTTAGCCCGATCGATTACACAGTTTCGGCTCTAGTCGGAAATACAGACAGGCAGACATAAATACGTTAAAGCAAAAATAACTTTTTCAGTTTCAGGGGCTCATGAAACTTCGATATTTATAAAAATCTTAGTTTCTTTTTTTTTTTGTCGATCACAATACTTCGTTCTTCGAAGGGTCAAGAGAAAGTGAAAAGTTTATAGTATGGACTTAAACAATTATTATCGTCTTCCAAAAGTGGAGAAAGCCTGATAAAATATTCAACCCACTTTATCCACCCTTAATCCAAAGTAGAGAGTTCAAAGACTTCGACCTTTCAGTCTCTTTGGTAACCGCATTACCACGGCTGGTAGCTTTGGACCGGCACATATGAGCCATCGCTACCGGGTGGACCAGTTGCCAAGCAACCCGCAAACTGCAGATAAAGTTGAAACTTTTATTTTGCCTAGAACAGGGATAGCGACACTTTTCTGACCAATGGGTCACTCGAGGACACGCTGAATTTTAAACTACTTAAGTGTACCACCAATTAATATTTGCGTTTATTAATGAATATTTAAAAATAAGAATATTGTTGAATATCATTGAAATGCAATAAATAACTCAAATTAAAATTTTAAATATTTTACTAAAGTCTAAACTTTAAAAAATAAAAAATTAATGATATTTTCAAGGTGAATATTTTAGACGATATTAATTTCAATAGCTTGAAGTAAAAACATTAAACGTAGCACCTTAAAGTGAAAACAAGACAGTAAATTGTCTATATATGTAAATATATATTTACACATTATATATATATAACCTTTGCCATAGTTTAAGAATCAAATGAAAAACTATTATTTATGCTTTTAGTTATGATTAATCCATCTAGATATCATATTCTGGAAATTAAAATATGATCCCTGTACACGGTAATCTAACCCGTGACCTTGGGCTTGCTATACCAATGCTCTTACCACTGATCTATCCAGGAATCTTCCCTTTCTCAGGGTCATTCTTCACTCATTTGCCATATTGTTTTGAAACCTGTTGTATTTTGCTAGTAAAGATTTTATGTTCGATTCATGACGTGTTGTCTTTAACAGTACACAAGATGCATATAAATGGGAGCCAATAAATGTCCTAACATCTGACTTTAAGTAAATTTCATTGAATGATGACATTAAACTGATTAATACTATCTCACGTTACTTGTATATCTTCTCCCTTCTTTGTTAGGGGTGCCCCAGGGGTGATTGGTTTAATTTTCTGGAAGTAGCTGTCGAAATATTAATTACTTCAAAAAAATTATAGCCCGTTGGGAAAAGTTTTATTTTATGTCGATTGTTTTGATGTTGGCGTGTCACGTGTATCTTGTCCGCTTGCCAAATTTTGCCATCCCTGGCCCAGGGAATGAGCCCCCGCCTCCCCCTGTACGGAGAGCGTTTACGTTTACAAGTTGAAAAGTTATCCAACAAGGTGTTTAAAAATGATAGACTAGGACTGTAAACTGTAAACCATATAGCTCCGTTGCTAGTTTTACAAAAATTACAAATATATTAAAATACATATTCAAAATACAATTTGTCGCAGAAGAAAGTTTAAATAATGAGGAAAGAAAGATGTTCAGTAAGAATTTATGGTTTATAATTTAATAAATAGTACTTTTAACGCCAAAGTTAGTCTACTTAACCAAATTTTCTGGTTGGATCGTCTATGACGTGACTCACACAATAAATTGGCCTGCCAATGATGGAGATACTAGAGCTCGAATCCCGTTAAGCTGTATTGAGGGTGTTTTTTTTCTCTAAATTGTTTTACACTTTCCCCCTACGATGCTGTGGATACAATCCTCCCTAATTCAACCTTCTTGATCTTTAACACATTAGCGTGGATAGTACTTAGGCCTATAAGAATATCCCGAACGGGCAACGAGAAGCGGTGCGAAACAACAAAAGTTAACGACTTAATTGAAGAGATAAGGATTGGATGAGTAATTCGGAGAAAATTCAAGCGAATTAACCGTAAAGAGAGGATGATAAAACCACAACAAATAATCATTTGTGGGAAACCAATCCCTAGCGCACTCTTCTAAGATTTGAATCTTGACCTTAACCGTCACCAGTAAACTATATAAGATGGGACATAACACCTTTGTAGTTTTCGACCAATAAATATAGAGTTTACTATAATAATAATAATAATAATAATATGAATAAAATAAAGGTTTAATTTAGAATAAGTGTACCCGAATTTGCGAGAAGAGTGAGAAACCGTGATCGAGGCCCTCAACTCTCCGTCATCGGTATTCCAGCCTACTGCGAGAGTGACACCTTAAACCATGCAGCCACCAAAGTGAATCATGTATATTAAATACAATAACGTTGTAGGGATGAGGAAGGTAGAATTGATTGAGAGGAAATGTACCCGTATTCGCGTGGAGGGAGAGTACGTAATCCTTTTAGTGACGATTTGGAGACCATGCGACCAACTGTGTAAAATATAATCAGTGAAATTAATATTATTTTGTTTATATAGGCTACACTTGGTAGTTGACTTTGAGTTGGCCCTATCGATGCAGATGATGGTTTGCACCATAGTAGGAAGATGAAAAGAGAGAACGGGTGGATAAAGGTGGAGGAATATCTTATTCCATCATGTCTACAACGAGTTTGTATCCATTTCCTTTGGCGCGACCAATCAGGATGATGTGATTGGTGGTCCCATTGGATGCGGATATGGTTTCCCACCCCCCTAGTTTCTCCGTATAGAAACATTGAGGAGGAAGACGGAGGTGGAGGGGTAGGATATTATCCCTAGGTTTGGCTTAGGGCCAAAAACTCCGTCAGATATTCCCCCGATAAATGCAATCTTTCTGACCAAAGGATTATATTGAACGGGATGAAGTAAGATGTCACACTTATTATTTCATGAAACATAGGACCGAAGTTTGTTCCCGACCTGCTGTGGTTCGCCAAAATAATGAAACTGAATACTAAACTAAACGAAGTTACTATTAAATATTTTAAAATTATTAAACTTATTATATTTTGGTAAAAATATAAAGTACCAACCAAGGGAGTGAGTGCGGTCGCTGCTCCCGATTATGTGAAACAAATCCGAATTAAATTTCGAATTACTAAACTCACTTTTTTACTTCATATATCAAGAGAAAGTATTGTGTTCGTAAAAAAATCGATCTTGATATTATGACAAATTTTTACGTTTTATATGTGCATGAACCCAAAATAGTGGAATTTTAATTCTGTCTGTCCCCATGTCTGTCAGTTTTTCTGTCCCTGGCCGCGGATTTAAAACGGTTTGATGGATTTTGTTAAAACTTTATATTTAAATATTATAAGGCTGTACAACAAAATAACTTTTTAGTTTCACCATAGTCCTTCAATTAATGGTAGTTTACTTATGAATAATTTTTTAAATTCCAAATGTTTCTAAAATGGCACTAACGATTTTATTTAAAATGCCTATCTAGTATTTGTTTTAAATGACAAATAGTACTATAGGGCCGTTTTTACCATTAAGCAAGATTGGGTGGCCACCCAGGGCGGGAAAAGATCGGAAATTTTTAAAATTTGAAATCAAACAGTGAACAAATTGAGCAAATTAGGATAAAAAAAGGAAATAGAGGGAAAATTAAAACATCGAATTGTTTTCAAAAGCATACGGAACAATTAATTAATAAGTTTTTAATTTGACTAATGTAAACATTGCCTACCTACCACAACAGTAAGAAAGTAAAGAGCCGCTACTGAGTATGAAACGTAATCAAACATATGTCATGACCTTGATTCATCTCTGCCGAGCGCTGGAGGGAGGCGCTTGCGCTGTGACTTGCGATCATGTAGCGACTTAATACATCCCTCCCTCTCGCTGGAGGGAGCCGCTTGCGCAGTGATTTGCGATCATGTCGCGACTTGATACATCCCTTCCTCTCACTGGAGGGAGGCACTTGCGCAGTGACTTGCGATCATGTCGCGACTTGATACATCCCACCCTCTTTTTGTTTTTGTCCCTGCAGGTCATCTTTGTAAATTGTCAGTTGTATTCAGTGGTTCTGTTGATGTTTTTAGTATTACTGTTGATTATTTATTTTTGATAATTGGTCAGAGCTAATTTTAGTACTTCTCTTTCAACATATCTAAAAGTTAAGTGCAATTCATGTTTCATATAAAATACATAAGTTACTATTAATGTTATATAATTATTTCCTACCTACCTACCTATATAATTCTGAATAAGTGTGAGGGCTGCGAGAAACAAAATGGTACCAGCTTAATAGTTTATATTTTGTGATGGCTGGGAGAAAACAAAGGGCAAAAATAATTAATTATTTGAACAATACACCGATTTGAAAAAATCTGTGCGACAAGATGTAAAACGGAGGAATCCCGACTTTAAAAAGTTCATTGTGTACATACATATATATGACAGTGTCTGTGTGTGTAAAGCGTAGAGAGCAAATCTGTTGGATAGCAGCGTATATTTCCCGGATTTATTCGTACCACTTCAGAAAAGTGAGTAGGAATTCGGATGAACTAAATCTTTGTTTGGCGAGAAAAAAAACTACTGTCTTTTCTCCAACAAATTAGCTGTTGTTTTCTTAAAATTTGACGTACACGCAAAAATACAATCTTACTATTTGATATAATATTTGAAATCAGTTGAAATTAAGATATTGACTTTAAAATAGTTTCCATTAATATTACAGGTTAGTGGATTCTTAAAATTTTTGGTAATAATGTTGTTACAATTTTCTAATCCAATATACAGAGTTATTATATTCAGTATTCAGAATCATTATTGGCCTATTTTTTACAGGTAGAAAGGATCAAAAATGGCAGACAGGAAAAAAAATCTCAGGTGTTTAGTACAGAAAATGAAAAGCGGATAGAAAGATAGAACTATCCAAATTGAAAGGGTCTATTGAAATCTCTACTTCCTCCAGAGAGTTCTCTTGAAAGCGCTGAGTCATCAACTTCAACCTGAGAAAAAAATACGATATAGGCCTACCAGACAAGGACGTAGAAGTTAACAGCCTAAAGCAAGAAAAACAGGTTGTAGTGAATACTGCAAAGGATAGCCTTGAAAATGAATATGGTGATCAAAGTAAACACCCGAAAATAACCGAAGAAATCATAAAAAGAGATTATTCAGATTCTGCTTCCTGGAAAGACTTACCAAAAAGTGGAGACAAATTAAGAACTCTTTTGGTTGAAAATGGGCCAAAGTAAGTGAGCAAAAAATTTCCTTTAAATGAGAAAAAAAAGTACATTATAAAAGATCTTCACAATGGAGAATAAGTTTACCGTATATACCTCCAGTATTCTGTATCAACCTATTAAGTTTTCTGTTTTTGTTGCAACGTATTTGGCGGACATTTAAATTAAAGTACAAGTCTCACTCAGAATGGATGCAACGATTAGAATAAAATATCAGTGATTCTGTCTTCACACGAAAAGAGTGTTGAACATATTACTAATTTCCAAAACTGGAAGAGCCTGTATACAAGTCTAAAATAAGACGCAACTATAGATAATGTTAATACAAAAAAGCTTAAAAAGAAGAAAAGTACTGGCACCAGATCTTAGAGCATGTAATATCTCTTGTAGGAGTTCTAACTGCACAAAATTTGGCCTTCCGTCGCAGCAGTATTAAACTTCATGCTCATGATAATGGAAATTTTCTTAAAATTTCGTAATTTCTCGCCTTGTTAGATCCTATTATGAATGAACATCTCAAGAATATACAAAATAAGGATAGAAGACATGCTTACTATTCAGGCAACATTATTCAAAATGAACTGATCCAAGGGCTATCAAACGGTATCAAAGAGAACATAATTGTATTGGTTAAAAAAAAGCATTTTTTTTATGATTATTGACTGGACGCCAGATATCAGCAGCACGAAACAAATGACCACGATCATAAGATTTGTGGACATCATGCAATCTTCAGGAACAGCGTCATTTCAGTTTTCTATCGAATAATTCCAAGAAAGCAGCCTCGTGCAAGTAAATAGCACTTTTTAGTATTTGTACCACTAACCGAAACCACAGGTTGATCGATTAGTCATGTTCTGATCAACCAGCTCCAAAGCTTGTCATTGTCAATTGAAGACCTACGAGGTCAGGGTTATGATTACGGGAGCAATATGAAGGGCAAGGAAATAGTTCTGCGGAAGGAAATTATGGATATTAATCCGTGGGCCTTCTATGTCCCCTGCAGTTCCCAACCTTGAATCTCATGATAAATTACGCTGCTTCGTGTTGCACTGAAGAAACAATCTTTTTTTAAGTTATACAACGACTTTATGTATTCTTTGCTGCGTCTCCACATAGATGGAATATACTGAATTGTCATATACCATCTTTGACTATAAAACCTCTGAGTGATACTCAGTGTTCAAGCAGGATTGATGCCTTAACTCCTATCAGCTATCAGTTATCGCATGTGTATGATGCATTGTTTAAAATTACTGAAGATCCAACTTTCACATGGCTCTTCTGGTACCATGACTAAGGTTGAAGCTGAAACTCTTTTAAACAGCATATCTACATTTAAGTTTGTTGAAGCATTTGTAACATGGCACAGTATATTATTTCATATCAATTGGACCAGTAAACTGCTGTAAGAGAAGCACCTTATTCGCGAGAAAACAGTAAATAAGCTTAAAAATACAGAGGGGTGGGATGGAATTTGAGAGAGTTTTGGTTGATGCTCTAGAGCTAGCTGAAGAAATACATTTTTCAGTCAGAGATAAGAAGGAGGAAAAGTAAATTGTTCGCGTACGAACCAGAAGATGAAACCATCGCTGACCCCCAAGAGAAATTCAGAGTAAACTACTATTTTGCAATATTGGACACGGCAATTAGTTTTGTAAAAGAACGATTCACACAGTTGAATGAAATCGCAAGATTATTTGGTTATATATACAATATAAATGACCTCAATATGAAAACTTCCAAATAACTCATGGATTTGTGTGTCAAATTGGAAACAGCTCTAACCTGCTGTAGCCCATCTTTTATAAAGGAGATTGTCGTGGGAGCTTTCTACTTTAAACTTTCAGGAATAAGTAATCAAATAAAAAAATGCGAAACCCGAAAATGTGCCAAAATAAGTTAGAAAATTGTTTCCATAATTTGTTCGTAGCTCTTCATATCCTTTTTACTTTATCATTATCAGTTGCAAGTGCGGAGGGGAGTTTCTCAAAACTCAAATTAATAAAAACCTATGTGCGCAGTTCCATGAGCCAAAAGGGAATCGTGGAACTAGTCACAATTTCAGGACTTTGCTAAAATAAAGACAAGGAAGGTGCCATTGGATTAAGAGAGAAAACGCAAAACACCATTGAAGTTAGAAGAGAGAAATTTAAAAACTAAATAAAATATCATCAACAGTGCTTATTTAGTTATTTAATCCTTGATGTGTTTAATTGTTTAGGGATTAATACAAGTTATTTTATATCTAACGAATTAATTCTTCTAGCCTGGATGACAGGGTGAGTGTGTGATGGTAGTCTAGTAAAAGGGAGGGGGTGGCAAAACACATAAAAACGGCCCTAAAATAATTTATTTTTGGCCAAAAATTCGTTGAAGGTTCGTTTACTGACGACAGATTCTTCAAAATCTTGAAATATTTGAAGATGACTTCCAATTGGGTATATTGAGAGTCTCTTACATGACTTTACTTTGTTTGGATAAAAGTTCAATAAAGATTAATTTGCTTAGGAGTGATTTTTTAAAATTCAATTTATTTTGAATTTGGCTATAACTGTTTTGCTTCAAATGTACATCAAGGGAGTGTTTGGCATGGACATAAATACATCTGTATATATGTTTTGTAAGAAATATTTTGCTATGTGTAGTTTAAAATTGACTGTTTTTTAATTTGAATAGTTAAAAAATAACTTTAGCGATTTGGTTTATAATTGATATCAGGAGACTTCCTTTTACAATAACGTGTTTTATTTATCTAAATAAATTAATCCAAGGGTAGTTTACTTACAATAGAAAATCTGCATGTTTTATAAATTGACGCTAAAAATTGAATTCAAAATGGGAATCTGTGAAAAGTTTTTCACGATAAATAGGAATACTTCTTGTTTTTACAATTAACTAATAATTTTAGGGAAGTTTACAAATGATTACATGTGAACATTTTAATTTTGTTAAATATATTTGAACAATTTGGTTTAAAATTTATATATAAGGAGTGTTTGTTGTGATTAGCAAGATGATGTACTTGTTTTTATGAGTAAAACTTGTTAAAGGGTAGCTTTATAAAGATCTAGTTTTGAAAATCTTCTTCAAAGCTATAATACAAATAATCAAAAAGTTTAAGCGATTGTGTCGTACCATTTTTTTAAACTCCCACTAAGCATATATCACTAAAATGTAAACATGTTTATTATTTTAATTATACAATTTTTAATCCAACTAGAACATCACTTTTCCTTTATTTTATTTACATAAAATAAACATTTTAGAGAATTTCTAATACAAACTATTTTATCCAGTGATGATTATTCCTAACACTAACTAAATACTTTGGGTGTTGTTAGCTTTTTTAATGATTAACCAATGAATGGGATTGTTAACTAAATTAAATAGTACTTTTACTAAGATCAATAATATACAGTATTTTAATATGATAAATTAAAGGCGGACAATTTTATATAAAATTAACTGGGTCTAAAAATTCAGTGCCAAAAAATCTTCAAAACCCCTGTTTAGTCATCACTACAGTAGCCCCGTGGCTTCTTTGGTGCTGACTGACAGCTCATAGCTGACTTCTGACAGTCAACATTTAGGTATATCCCTAAATTTTGACTGTCAAAAGTGACAGCTGTTAAACACATGTTTTTGCAGATCAACTGGTTCGGCGTAGGGATACATAATTTTGTCTGGTAACTTTTAAAGCTGTCAGTCAGCATCAAAGAAGCCATGGGGCTACTGTAGTTCCTATATCTAAGAACACTTGGACTGTGAACATATTATGTCAAATTGTCAAGGAAATATTTTCCATTCCTTAACATTTATATACTAAGGACGTTTTATTTAACTTTATTAAAATATAAGAATACAGGGGGAAAAGGGAAAATTTCAGTGTCACAACTATTAAACCTCAACATTTATAAGAACCCTAGCAAAGACGTTTTTTAAAATTAATTTAAATATGGAAAACACCTCTTTAAAGGATGATATAACGTGAATTAGAAAAGTTTTATTATTGTCTACCAGATGGAAGCCCTAATTTTGAATTAATATATACTTTACTCCTTTTACTTTACCTTTTGGTCATTTTAAAAATATATTCTTAAATTGTAGTATATATTTATTTAATTGATGAGGTTTAAATATAAATCGCATGATATGAAGTTTATTTGAACAATAAATAATAATTACATCATTTTGAATTAATTTTTATTTAAATAAATATATTAGGTTCACGATCTTTAGAGAATTAAATATAAAACATATGTTTCAAAATGGCTATCTTCCTCGACCACTCGCCAAACCAAGCTGTAAACAGGCACAACCCCAACTTAGTTCCTGCGAAGATTGTCGGCTGATAATGAAGCTTAGTTTGATTGGGTGTTTGCGCACTCTGTTGTTAGTGAACTGACTACAAGCGACTTGTTCTAGTTAATTATAGGACAAACACAACAGCTAATCCGTTGATTCACCATTCGATGCAAAGAGAACAGATCTAATTTCACAATAGTACAAATTTAGCAATGGAACAAATGGAACCTGGAACTCTTAGGTCTTGGATTAAATATTTTGCCATGAAGTGGTATACTTTGAAAACACTCCATTTTATCGACGGGTCAGCCAATCCAAGGTCCGTATTGTAATAAAAAAATTGAAAATATAATATGATATAATAAAATAAAATATAAGTTTTAAAAGAAAAAATATATTTTCTTTATCTATATGATTTGTGTTTTTGTTGGGCGCCACCCCTGGTATCTAGGGGAAAAATAATAATCAAAAGGAACAATACATTTGGTGACCTGGCGGTCTAGGGGGTAAGGTGTCAGACTTCTGTGCTGGCGGCCGGGGTTCAATCCTCGGTCCCGGCATAGATTTATCTGATTACCAAACCCTTCCTTCACCTCTGACAAGATATCTTGTGAATGTGTGGAATGCCAGGCCTCCACCGTGGTTCGGATCCCACGTTAAACTGTAGGTCCTCCATTTCATCTCACAATCACCCTACCATTACACATTAGCGTAAGTGCGTATAACCCGAACGGGTAGTAAGACGTGGTGCTAATAATAATAATAATAATAATACATTTACCTCGGCTATAAACTCAGTGGCACAACGACTCTCAACCTCGAGACCACTGGGTAAACTTAAAACTAAAAAAACATGAACAATTTAGATTAAAAAAAATGGATTGTTGAATAAAATGTAATTTAGACTACCAATAAAATAAATTGTTGGCACTTTTGTGAATTTATTGCTGTTTCCTTTTTGTCCACCTCCAAATCCTACCTATGGAATTCCGGTTAATTATAATTCTAATTTAATAAAGTATAGTACAGTATTGTTGAGACCAAAAGAAGAGAAAATATATATATACAATCAATAAAATTAATAATTAGACATAAAATAACATGTTAAATAATTCTTTGTATTAGTCTGTCCTGCTGGAAATAAAAGAGTTCTGGTTTATTTAGGAAAAAGAAAAGAAATGATTACAATAATCAAAAGTTGAAGAGTTGGTTTGACCTCACCCATGTATAATTAGTCCATACTGAAACACCATCTTCATAAATTTGTTTCACTTGAAATTCTTCCACAATTTAAATAAGCATAAACATTGTAGCTCTTACACACTCTCTTAGCTTCCCCTTTTTACTATTTTCACTTTAATCTTCCACTTTTGAATCAATATAAAATAATTTAAATTGGGAGCCCACATCCATTTGGCTCCATCTTTCACCACCAACCCAGGAAGAACTACTCACTACTATTTTAAAAAACTTCCAATCTTTATTCAAATTTAAAAATGTTCTATTCCAAGTCCAAAGAGAAAACAAACTATATATAAATAAAAACGAAAATGAATTGTTGGCTATAGACTAGTGATAAAATAAAAATGAAATTTAGGTTTAATATACGTATTTAAATATAGCAAATTGAATAAGAATAATGTTTTTAATAAAGAATTAAATGTCTATTTCCTTCTGTCAAAATTAAAAATCGCGCTCGTTTTTTCCTTCCTTCCCAAATCACGAGGTCTACTCATTCGTTTGATAGCACTGCGCATGCGTTAAAACAAACATGGCCGACCATCAAAATAAATACAGTCAATCACACTTCTTAAAAGGATAATTAATATGCTTAATAAAAGGTAAGTGTTCTTCCTTAAATCAAAATTTCTTATTTAAATTATTTAAAACAATATTTTACGTCGTTCCTTCCGTCTTTTTACTTTATTTAATATATGTAAACATCATCATTAGTCAGGCCAGCAACCAGCTGGTGAAATTCGAAGATTTCACACGAAATTAAATTAGAAATTTTTCACGAAAGTGGTAAAAAAAAAAGGTAAATACAAGGTAGTGTGGCAAATAACATCATAGTATCGACTCCTGGAGTGATCACTCCCACTACCAAATGAAAATAGTTTTATATTCCATATCCAGGGTAATTCTAACGAATTTCCTCTTTATTACCTTTACACATCCACCTTATTAGAATAATATGTTAATATCTAATGAGTTTGTAGCTCTAACATTTTATACAAGACCTCACTGTTTAATCTAAGGGATATAAAAGAGGAGTGATGTTTAGAAGAATTGCACCTTTATTAGGATGAAGAGTGGACGGGAAAATCACAATTAGAACGTCCCTCCTTCATCTCCAGTACACTCAATTATATTTGACAAACGAACTCCTTGTCAACGGCGATCAAGTGCAATGAGAGTCTAACGCTTTAATTTATTGTACTCGTTCATAGTTACGAGGACTCAATATTTTTTTTTCAAACTTACAATTAAAGGTACTATTGAAAGCTTAACCAATATTTTATAGATAAACAAAAGTGTATGTCTACCTAAGGGTGCGGTGGAAAGGGAATGTATGTACATTTTGTATTTTTAGATAATTTTATAACCATAACACTTTCTGGTAAAATAAATCAAATATTACTTCAGTATCCATTTTTTAGTTTTATTCTACTCTACACACAGAAGACCCACATTAAAAAAAAATCTTTCATGAACACCAAGAAATTTTAGCATTACATTTTTATATGAAGAGAAAATCCAGCTATTCCCATAACAATTAATTAAGATCTGTCAAGATTACAATGATATTAAAAAAATTAACTAAGCTTTGCTACTAAATGAATATTTTATTTTGGCCAATAAGGTGCTTTATTATAGAAACTATATCAAATAAATGCATTCTCTTCCTCCTCGCCTTAGTAAAATTACGAAATTTGAAAATATGTCTCTCTCTTTTGGAGTTAATTGAGTTATGCACATAGTGTCAAGAGCCTGTTACTTGATTGTTCACGGCGACAATATTGTGTAGAAACATTTTGTGGGAAGTTTCCTTTTGTGCTTTTCACTATTGTCAACGAAACCTTATTCTTTCACTCTAAAAAATGACTTACTTTTATCATGAATGATGACGTCAAGTAGAGCCAGACTGCTTTCTACTCTTAACTAGGTTAAATCAATAGCAAAAGGTGCACATTCCACGTTGGTGAGACACTTATGTCTTGCCGTTTGCAACACATCATCTTGTTAATAGCAATAAACTCTCCTTATATATATATAAATTTTAAACAAAATATTCACCTCCCAATTATAACCATTTAGCTCTGTAACATTTCTTTAATAATTTGCATTCTTAGGGAGTGGTTGCATATATTAATGATCATTTATGAAATAGGGTATTTATCCTTAATATCTTCTGGTAATCCTTGTAATCATATTTAATCTAATATTTTTTTCTTTAAAATATATTTTCTTTTCAATCTTCTATGATAAACTGTCTTTTAATTCACTTCCAAGGTTTTATCAACTTATTGTAACAACCTTTGATCTGTTTTATAAAGTACGTTCCTTGTACTTTTCAAAATATTCACCGTCACGCTCTCTTGACGTTTAGTACGTTTCCAAGTGGCTTGGTCAGACTTAAATTTAAAACCACTGGAACTGACGTATGGAGTAATAGTTCAACTTCGATCTATATTACTATCAGTGCTTTACTTCACAATATAAGATTCCATAATAAATAACGTTGAATTAGGATGAAATAACTAAAAACTCTCCATCTAAATTTAAATGAAGAGATTGGGGAAATCATATGCTATAGGCCTACTACAAAATATTAGCTTTGAGATATTAATACTAAAGGATTTAAGTGCTAAGCCAAGTCCACATACATGCCAGGGTTATTTTGCGTGCCACGAATATGGGGTCTTGAGGCGACCACTTTACCCCAAAACCATCGAGCACAACGGCGGTTTATTGAACAGTCTATTTCCCTTAAAAAGGGGAGGGGGGGTGTATAATAGTAATAAAAAGTGTAAAAAATACACTTATATTTAAATCGCATCATTCCCTACTCTTATCTTTAATTCAAACAAGCTCGTTTCTGAAACATTAAAAACAGAAATAAAGATATTTGGGAGAGAGAACTTGAAATCATATTTATGGTTCAAAATGTAATTTGTATATTAAATTGAAATATCTTATCATAGTAAATTTGATTATTTTATAGCTGACTTATGATAAGTCTCAGTTAACTTTTTCCCCCATTTTCTTTAAAACAATTTGGCATTATTTCTGGTTCTTTCACCTCCCAAGACAGTTAATTTCATGAACAATTTAAGATGAAATACATCTTTCAATTTAGAACTCTCAAGTTGCAAAAGTTTCGTTTGTGAATCAAGCTAGACTGGACTTTATGAAAATGTAACAGATAAGCAATGTCTCAAATATTTTGAATGTAATTAATTATTATCCTTTCGTTAATTAAATTAAAAATAACGAACATTATTATATTTTACTGGAAAATGACAACATTTTGGTTTAGTACCGCTTAGTTGTCAATCAGGATTATGAGAATATATTAATTCCACTAATGTGGCACTGATGAGAGGTATAGTATTTAGAAAATGTACCCACATTTGAGAGGGGTAAGTCATTTAGAAAAAAAAGCTTCAATACTCTCAGACTAGAATCAAACCATAACCTTTCCATCATTAACATACTATTTTTTAATTTGACCACCAACGAGAGTTCTATGAATATTTTTAAACACATAATCTAAGAAGTTAATTTTATATTTAATTGAAATCAATTCTTTATATTAAAATGATCTAATGCATCTCTTTCAAAATAGAATCGACTGCCAATGACGGAGAGATCAGGGTTTGAATTCCGGTCTGGTGGTATGAGGTTAGATTTCCTATATATTGTTTTCCACTCTCCTTCTAAACAAATTCAAGAATATTTCCTCCCAATTCAACTTTACTCATCCTTTAACACACCAGCGTATCTATAACATATCACATAACAAATAGTTTTATTATATTTGAAAGTAGGTACAGGAAAGGTAGATATAAACATGTAAAAGGAACCAAAATAATTTGGTCTTTTACGCCGAAAAGAACACAGTTAACTCTCTACATTGCTGCCACTGGACAAAGAGTTAATGGCTGCCTCCTGAAAAGAATTTATTGTTACCGCCCAATCCCTCGACCTATATTTCATTCTATCGGAATTCATCAGGTGCGAGTGCGCACTGCAACTTCCATGTTTGTTTGTTTTAGTTTACTCTGTTAGAAAGTTGCCATTAGCCCTTTACAATTGCACCAATGTAAAGTGTGAACTGTGTTCTTCGTTTCATTGTGAATACCATATTGTGTTCGCTTCTTTTATATGTTTCTATCCACCTCTCCTGTACCTTTTTCCAAATTTAATACACTTACCTCATAAAGCGAAAAGAGGTTTTCCTTATATAAATATATTTGCATCAAATGCCCATTTACTGAGTTATTCCTTTGTAATCCCTTTTACTTGTCCCTTTGTAATTCCTTTTATTGGTCCCTATCTAGCTGTGCTATTATTCTTTACTATTTTCCTTTGACTCCCTTTTGTGTTTTTGCTTTCCTCCTGAAGGAAGTCACGTTGCACGTTTCACAATTCTTCCTGGTGAGTTCCGATAGAATGAAAACTAGGTCGGGGGATTTGGTGGTAACGATCTCTTCAAGAGGCAGCCATTAGCTCTTTGTCCAGTAGCTTCAATGCAATTTATGAACAGTGTTTTTATTTTAATTGTAAAAACCATACCGTGTTCATTCCTTTTATATGTTTCTATCTCCCTTTCCTGTAACTTCTTATAAATACAATACAATTTATCTCATAAGAAGAAAATAATTTTTTCTTATAGAGATAAAAGTAATTTGAAATAATTAATTTAGGATATTTTTATAAGATAATTTTAATTAATATATTCAAACAAAGTTAAGCGTTTGGAGTTGTTCTTTCAATTGATTGGATAGATGGGAGAATTCACTTACTGACCTTGTCTACTTTAAGCCGGTTTTGGCGTAGTAAATAAATTTAGGCATGCACTTAGTTAAGAGAAAACAACGTGTATTCGGTTCATCAAATGACGCTTAAAGTTTTATTTTACACTTTAATGTACCATCAAATTGCTACAACAATTGTTCCCCTTTATTTGGAACTGAATATTGGCTATCAGCATTTAACCCTAATAGCGAAGGGCATTAGGAAGGTAACACTTATACGACCTGTAAGTTACACTGTCTTTTAGGTAAAGGAAGAGTGGGAAACCATTTAATAAACTTTTGTTGTTAATAATATTGAGCACCGCGTCTTACTAGCCGTTCGGGTTATACGCTTTTGTTGTTCAAAGGCGCATCGACACATAGAGGCCATTAGCACACCGTTTATAAAAAAAATGTCTTCTAATACTCGATCAGTATTAGAACTCTGATCTATTCATCAAGGTAAAAAACTAGATGAAACTCAAGCATTTTTCTGCGTGCTCAGTGGTGGGAAGATAACATTCACGTTGACCATCTCTTGTTACACAACAAAATATCTGAAATTTCATCGGGACGTTATTGAAGCATTCTAATTTCTATAAAATGTGTGTGATTTTATTATTTGTGTTTAGATAACTAGGTGTAGTTTAAATATTAACTATCTGTTTTGATTATAAAAGAGGATATTATGCTATACAAAAAACCTTGTTTTTATATTTACATAAATACAGATTCAGGAATGAGCTAGATCACGGTGGAATTGTTTCCATTAATTATAATACATTTTATAATTTTTGTAGAGATATTCAATTTTTTTATTTGTAAGAAGAATATGTTCATATTTGGTGTGAATGGATGAGAAAGATAAATTGTTTTAAAATAAAGTTTTCTTAGCAGCACTCTCTTTATCTCTCTCTCTTTATCTCGAAAACATTGGTCTTAAAGGTGATTTAACAATGTTCTTTTAGTCAATGTTTTTTAATTACTTTGTTTTTTCAAAATGAAAAAACAAGGAATGAAAAAACAAAAGGTAAAATTACTGGCACAAAATAATAGATGGTCAATCTTCCTCTCCAACGTCCTTTAACCAATAGGAAAAACGAGAGGTAGTGGTATGTTTGGATTGATCACCGTCCTATAATGAATGACGTCAAAGGGTGTGACGTCAGATGGAATGATGACGTAACAAAGCCCGCATGATGAACGACAAAGTAGTGATGATAGGAGAAGGGAGAGAGGATACGTTAGCCGTTAGGGAAGGGCTTAGAAGACTTGGTGAACCGCTGAACCGAAATCACGATGGGCAGATGAGGGAAGTGTAAACGCAGGGATAAAAGTGGACGGTGTTTTTTTCTTTCTAGCCATTTTAGCGAGGGTAACTCTAGGGGAACATATGTTCTGTGGTGTACGGGGAAAGGGATTTAGAGAAAGAGAGAAACTAAGGTTAATTTGTTTTGTTTTGTAAAGAACAAAAGTGTAAAGGGGACTTAGAGGGAGCAGAAAAGCGTAGATAAGACAACCCTTTGATTAAAGAAGCAAGAAATGGTTCCAAGAATTTAATTACAGATTGAAGAAAGGAAGTTTTGCCAGTTATAGAATAGTCGGAAACCTTTGATAGCAATGTTAGATGAAATTTCAAATTCCCCTCCCAGATTATGGTTAGTATAAAGACCAAGTTTCTTTATTCAATTAATATTATTCATTTGGAAGTTTTAAATAAATATAAATATATACCATAATACGCCATTTTTTAAACAATCTGTGTCAACACTATTAAAAGTGTGAAAAAATGTAATGCTTTGTATTTAAATTAATTAAATTATGAATTCTATAACAAAAATAAGGAAGAAATTTAAATAGTGTAGAACTTCATGTCGTATGTGTATCCCCAAATATAATAAATACCGGAATTAGCCTGCAGTTTCTTTCCCGTTCACACACATACATATACATACAGAAACATATAGATACAGTAGCCCCATGGCTTCTTGGGTGCTGACTGAACACTCACAGCTGACTTCTGACAGTAAACTTTTATATATATACCTAAATTTTGACTGTCAGAATTGACAGCTGCTAAACACATGTTTTTGAAGATCATATGGTTCGGCGTAGGGATTCATAATTTGGTCTGGTAACTTTTCAAAGCCGTCATCTGTCAGCTGTGAGCTGTCATTCAGCACCAAAGAAGCCATGGGGCTACTGTACATATACATACATATACACATACACAAACATACACACGCCGTTGCTTTACGGGATAGGCAAAATACTGTGTACACATCTAAATAAACAACGCTGTACTTAATCCATCTTTATATGCGCATTTGTGCAATTGTAATTGTACTAGTGGGTCGTTGCAGCGATGACTGTAGATTGTTGCACTAAAATGTATTTTAAACTTTTTATTAGGAAAGGATTCATATAATTAGCCCTTACTCACTTTTTAGCTAAAGGTTTATTCGTCATAGGCCGTCAACCTTTCTTTGATATATAGTTTTTGGTGTGTAATTTGAATATAAACGTATATTTTTCCCCTTCATGCCCCAATGAAAACCTTATAATGAGAGCCCTCTCTTAGATCTCCATCTATTCATTGCACCAAACCACACAAGTAACAATTATTGAGCTGATATTATTTTCAAACAAAAGCAAATATTTTATTTACCAATATACAGTTATACACAAATCATGGTTTCCATGGTGATGTAAATAAAGAATAATTGTTCAGATGAACCACTGTCCACACAGAAGGAAAGGATGGAAAATTATCTAGGAAAATTTTGTTTTAGGTTTAAGTCACTATTTCTACCGGCATCCTGATTACCTAATCTTTAAAATTAGTATCATTATTATTATTATTATTATTATTATTATTATTATTATTATTATTAGCACCGCGTCTTACTACCCGTTCGGATATTATTAGCACCGCGTCTTACTACCCGTTCGGGTTATACGCACTTACGCTAATGTGTAATGGTAGGGTGATTGTGAGATAAAATGAAGGACCTACAGTTTAACGTGGAATCCGAACCACGGTGGAGGCCTGGCATTCCTCACATTCACAAGATGTCTTGTCAGAGGTGAAGGAAGGGTTTGGTAATCAGATAAATTTTTGCCGGGACCAAGGATTGAACCCCGGCCGCCAACATAGAAGTCTGACACCTTACGCCTAGACCGCCAGGTCACCAAAATCAGTGTTCATTTGTCAAAATTTGTTAAGTCATTTCCTCTTAATTTCTATTACTAGAAACGTGCTTATCAAATTACATATAAAAGAGAGATAATGATAGAATGTGATAATGAAAATGAGAGTGTAAGTGTTTGAGTGTATGATTGTGTAAATGTGTGGGTGAGTGTGAAAATGAGAGTATGAGTGTGAGAAATGAGTAGGAGTGTGAGAAAGTAAATGTAAGAGATTGAGAATGAGCAATTGGTAGTGATCGAGTGAGTGTGTGCGTTTGATAGTGAGAGTATGTTTATGTGTTAGATAGATAAATACTGAGAGAGGAGAAAAAGAGAAAGTGTGTGTGTGTAAGAAGAAAGAATGTGGGTGAGAGAAAAGTGTAAAAGTGTGGTAGAGAAAGTTAAAGAGAGTGTGTGAGAGAAAGATAATATGTTTGGGAGAATGCATGATAAAGTGTGTGTGAGAACGAGAGAGTGTACAATTTTGGGAGAGATATTGTGTGAAAGAGATAAATTGTGAGGGCGTGTGAGATAGAATTGAGAGAGAAAGTTAGAGGGGAAGAGATTAGTTTAGAGAAAGAAAATTAGATTGAGAGAGAATTAAGGAGATAAAGTTTCATAGAGCGAGTGTTTGAGAGAAAGAGTTAGAGAGATAATTTGAGAGAGAGAGTGTGTGAAAGCGCGAAAGAGTCTGATAGAGAGAGAGAATGTGAAACTATAGATGTGGTACTCAAATATTACGGTACTTTTAAATATCATTCTTTCAAAATTATCGACATGAAACATAACTGAACTTACTGTATTTGTAAGACTGAAAAGATAGATGGAGTACACAAAACATTATTTTAAATATAATATCCACAAAACTAGGCGGTAAAATGAGAACATAGATTAACTTATGTATTTGTATATGCTGACATGAACATCAAAACCCCTTATTTGAAAAAAATGAACACTAAAGCTCCTATTTAAATAATTAAAATGGCTGTTTTTTTAAACATTATTTAATATCATTTTATTTTTTTGAGCTTATAAATTATACTACATACCAAATCATATTTAAACATAATTTTATCATACGCGAAACAAAATATAGACTATATTTGAATGAATTTAACAAATTTTCTAATTATGCTCAATATTTTTGATTTACATGCGAATTAACGATAACAACATTCAAATAAAAAATAAATGATTCCCCAGCTTAGGCATCTCAATTAGATGTGTTATGACCAGCATCCAAAGAGAAATATTCATCCAAAGAGAAAATTGTAATGAGTTCAGACCAACAATAAAGATTGAGCTTTTTTTTTTAAGAAAAAGCCAAAGATATATATTTTATTTAGAGATTTACAGCCATGCAGCAAATAACGGTTCCCGTGGTGATTAAACAAAGAATTCAAAACTGAAAATTATCTGTGAAAATCGTATTTTCATGAAAAACTACCATTTTTCCAGACATCCTGGATTCCTAACCGTTAAAATGAGTGATCGTTTGTCGAAATCTGTCCAGTCTTTTCCTCATAATTTCTTTTACCGGAAAAGGTCTTATCAAATTATATATTATTATCACCGCGTCTTACTACCCGTTCGGGTTATACGCATTAACGCTAATGTGTAATGGTAGTGAGATTGTGAGATGAAATGGAGGACCTACAGTTTAACGTGGAATTTGAGCCACGGTGGAGGCCTGGCATTCCCCACATTCACAAGATATCTTGTCAGAGGTGAAGGAAGGGTTTGGCAATCAGACAAATCTGTGCCGGGACCAAGGATTGAACCCCGGACACCAGCACAGAAGTCCGACACCTTACCTTTAGACCATTAGGTCACCCTATCAAATCATATATGAGGAGGAGAAAAATGCAGCAATAAGCTAACTACAGAGTCGAAGGTTACTGCGTTATCTGATATATCATGACATTAATTGATCACACACATGTAGCTTACGACTTTTGTACGTACACCACATACTCTGACTTAGAAAATGAGGGAAGAATGACCCTGAGAACGAGAAGATTCCTGAATAGCTCATTGGTTAGAACATTGGCATACTAATTCTAAGATCTGGGGCTCGATTCCCATGTCTAGATGTCTTTTATCAATTCTAAGAATTTATTATAGGTTTTGTATTGATTATATTTTGACTAACTACGTAGCCAAATCTTAGAACATGAAATAGTAGAGTCTGGGTAACTGTTCGGCAACAAACACAAATATATTATTTCATACGTCTCCAATACCAAACCAAGGTCTCCTAGTCTTGTATATTATTCCTAGAGCCTTTTGGTCAGGGTGACGTAATCTATAGGGTTAAAGGAAAAACGAACCCATTAATATGCTTTTGGAATCACACTGACAAGTTGATGTGCCTCTATTTTTTATCTCAATTCCTCTCTTTGCGAATGGTTCTCTCTTTTCTACTCCCTTTTATGTTTTTAGGTCTCAATATCTCATTATTGTTTTGTTTTTTTTACTTTCCCCCTTTATGCCTATCTAGCCTACGAGTATAATAACAGTGATTTGAACAGTATCAGAGGATAAACACGGAATCAATACGGTTGTTTGGGGCTATAGACCTTCAATCCCTCCACCGACTACAATAATAGACAAAGATGGTCATACAGATAGCGTGCCCTGAGCTCAATTCCCACTACTACGTCACCTCAACGTAAGCTACAGGCAGTATCGCGTCAAATAATCGCGCTCAGTTCACACGTTAACAAAATAAAAAATAAAGTCAGTTTTCCTTCAAGCTCTGAGTGTTTTTACAAACATGCCGAGATATAAAAACAAAGCAATTGCAATAATTGCGGCTTTAATTGAGGAAAAAGAATTCGGAGAAAAACAATAAAATAAAGTGTGAGGGAGAATGTTGCTTAAAATAAGCAAGTTTGTGGGTGAATATCGAACATTGTACGATAAATTTAAAAAAGGAAGAAATAAGATTTTACTAAAAGCTTGTTACATTTTTTCTCCATCCATATTTCATCTTTGTGTTATCACTGTATTTCTTGCTAGCCATATCGTATAATTCTTCATATTGGTGTACTTTTTACATTAAAAGCTATAATACAGTTTTAAAGGTTATACTAAAGGAACAGGATTAACTTAAGGTGACCGTACACTGACAATTCAATTCACATTACTAGAACGGATCTTCAACTTACAGGACAAATATTCTACTCGAAATTGTCTGTCTGTTCCTGCCCACTGTATATTCCGTTCACGATAGGTTTTTACCCGGATGTCAAGTTCGAAAATCATATGTTTAGATTTTGGGTTGCCAACACTTGTAAAAGATCAGTCTTGTTATAAATGTAAAGATCTTTAATTACCTGTTATATATTACATTTAAAATAACGTAACCTTAAGTTTTTTCATACTATTTCATTTTTAAAAATAATTTCTTTTTATCCAACTCGAAGCAATATTTTAAACATAATTAAAAGCACTTAATTTTCGTTTTGGAACGTTACTGATTTTGTGTAATATAGTGCACACATAAATACCTTTTAATACAAGCATCGTATTTACTTGCAAAAGAGAATGTTGTCATTTTTTTACATACAATAAATGATTTTATGATTATTTTATCGTATTTTGAAATATTTCACTGAATAAAATATTTTCATCAACTGTGTGTCTGCATCATTGTAAAAAAATTGTTTATCGTCATGTTCAACCACATGGTTTAGATTCGTCAGGTGCCATTTTGAAGCTATGTTCGTTAGAAGTTTTGTGAAAGTGGTGTTAATATTTTTTTAGGGGGAATAAAACTATAAATAAACTTTGTGTCCGACCTCAAATAAATATATAAATAATATTGGCCTACATTACTGTGGTTAACTATCACATAAATATATTACTATCTGTTTTGATTACAGTCATCCAAAGTGATATATGTCAGCTGTTGGCGTAGTGTTATATTAGGGGTTACTTCTAGTATCATTTCGAGCTGTCATTCAGGTAAACTTAGTTCGTGAATGACATACACAGTATGAGTGCACCTTGGGTAGTAAACATACCCTCATCAGGGAACCCGTGGACTAAACGCTAGGTTCGTGCCCACCTCGGTGGCTGAGTGGTTTAAATCGTCACTCTTGCAGTAGACTGGACTGCCAATGACGGGAAGATTGGGGTTCGATACACAACAATTTCAATGAAGATTTTTTTTCTAAATAGTTTTACCCTCTTCCCCCCCTTTATATACTCTCAAATTTCTGTTGACGGGGAGGTAAGGGATATAATCCCGATTTCTCTCACCTAAATTGTTCCCCACTTCCCTTCATGCAAATGCTGGTTGTTCGTTTGTATTAAATCATTTATTAAAACATCAACAGGTATGATTCATAAAGTACTCACAAGTTAAGAGCTCACACCAGTCTCAATGTATTCTCTAGAACCAGCGGTTGATAGAAAAAACATTGCATGGAGTCCTGACAGACTGATAAAACACCCTTCTTACAAGGCGGTGCGGGGTGTGGGTGGGGGAAATGAAAAACTCGCCCCATATGCCTTAATATAAATTGGCTAAACAAGTCAGTGAATAGAAAAAAAAAATCGGATATATTGCGTCCCTCCCCTTCAAGGGCGAGGGGGAGTCGATGTAAAGCTTGCTTCAGTGGGCGAATATTCTAAGGTCTAAGGCGTTACTTTCTTGTTAGACTGTCCAGCTGATGATGGGGACATTGGGGTTCGAGTTCCAGTCAGGTCTACTGAGTGTGATGGCTTCCCACTCTCCTTACACACTAATGCGGGTATATTACCTTTAAAATGTTTCTTTAATCATAACCCCATTAGAGTAATTATCATAATTATATGCGTACTAGCAGCCCAACCCGGCTTCGCACGGGCATAATAATATAATAAAAGAAAATATACAATGTTTTACAGTGAGTTTCTAAAAAAAT
>CABFVX010000224.1:309895-377477 GCA_902151425.1 Timema shepardi | reverse complement strand
TATATAGAGAGAGAGAGAGAGTTATTTATTTGAATACATATATATTTATTTATGTAAATGTATAATATATACTTATACAAACATATACAGCATATTTATATAAATATATACACTAAATATATAAATTTATTTTTATAAATATATATATATATATATACATATATTTTATATAAAAACAAAAGCCCTTACTGACTGACTGACTCACCGTGTATGTTTAACCCCTGTACTTGGAATCTTGAGGCATCCGATAAAAATGGGTTGGGTGAAATTCAACCCAAAGGGTATAAATTGGGTTTGGAATCATTTGGTCATCAAAAAATGTTTATATATGAGATGGAAATCTTAAATTTAGTATGAAGTTAAAGGAATTACTTCATATAACCATTAAAATTTAAAAATGGCGGATTTAAACATAGAGCCTCTAGAAATAGGGAAGTGGCAATGTCTAATTCAAAAAAACTTTTTAGATAAGGTAGCAAATTAAAATCTGGTAGACCGGTAGAGAGACAAATCTATATCAGATAATAGGGGTTAGGGAGGTTGGCGGCTGGTGGTGGTTTAAAATCTCCAAATACTAATAAAAATATCTACTTCTCAGTGTTGCATTAAATTGAGATTTGGTAGGCAGCCAAAGGAAACCACTCTAAATAATAACATAAAAATATAAACACTTAAAACTTTTAAATGGAACACCAGGAAGGAAGGGGTGTATAAACAAGCAAAAACTTTTTATTTGTTGTAAACATTTAACTAAACAGTCAGGAATAAGGTAAACTCCATAAAACTAAATAACTCTTAAAATTTATGTTTCTAAAAGGTATTTACAAAAATAGTGTAAGTGGCCTATAGAAACCATTACAATCCAGCGTGATAAGAAACTGAAACTCGGTAGGAAAATAAAAGGACACTTCGAAATACCATACGAGCTTGAATATTTTAAATTTTAATCTAAACCTCGGAAAATAAGTGAAAGTGGTGTAAAAAACATATTTTATTTGATAGAAAATTAAAATTTAACATGCAACTAGTGAGGACTCAAATAAGGCTTCTTACTCAAGTATCTGAGACAAAACATAAATTTTAAACAAAGCTGGTTTATGTATTGTTAGTGCCAGCCGTAATTTAAAGCGTTGAAATTAAAGTGGTGGTTCGAATCTCATGAGATAATGAATTTTAATGTTCATGTCATGAGAAAGTATGCTAAGTGCAGGTTCACAGTGAGTGAACCAAAGGTGATAATAATAGGCCCCTATCTTGTGTTCTTTTTTACATACATTCCACCTTACTATCTGCTACGATTATCCAGATATATAAACTGATAGTGTTGTATTAGAAAGGTAGATTATGAAGGAAGTATAACTGTATTTGCATAGAGTGAAAGTAGGAAATAAACTAAGAAAAACATTTTAGGTTCAACCTACTAGGATTCTAACACTAACCACCTATTCATCAGAAAATCAGATATGACCATGCTGATACCTTTGCCCTTGTATCAAAAAATTTGGGTCTCACTTATGTTAAAGAAAATGTTAAGAATAGCAACTTTAATTAGATTAATTTATGTACACTACGTTATACAGTGTGGCGCGTGGGAACAGGCAATTTTGAAAATGCGTAATACAACTTTAAATCAATTTAATTTCCTTACAAACTTGGCTATCTAAGTGCTACAACTATGCAATTCATCACTTATTTTACATGCAAATCACTTCCTAAAGATAACATCCTTGAGATAGCCACACTACCTTATGCATTCCTTCATTCGTGGACGCAAGTTCGTCAAAACTAGCACCAAAGTTTCAATGTAGATCGCTTCAATCCCTTAATGAAGCCTAGCCTTCAGTTGATTAATGCTTTGAGGACGATGAGCAACCACTCTAATTTTAAAAATTCCCATAAAAAGAATTCTCACACCGATAGATTTGGTGATCTCGCAAGCCAAATGATATCGCCATTCCTGGCCATGAAATGGTTTCCAAAAAGCTCTCATAAAGCGACAATTGAGATTCTTGCAGTATGAGCTGTAGTTTTGTCCTGATTAAACCATGTGGACTCAAATCCCTGGATAGTTCTCTAGTTCATTGCTAAGAACCGTTAGATCCATGTTGACATACCGTCCTGAAGTTACAGTCACCGTGTGGTCATTGTCATCTTCAAAAAAATACGACCCGATTATTTCTTTCGATAACACCGTACACCACACTGGCACATTTTCACTGTGTAAAGTTCACTGGTGTAAAAGGTGAGGATTCTCCACAGCCCAGTACCGATAGCTCTGTTTGTTAGCATAGCCATTTATATGAAATAGGGCTTTATCAGACATCCAAAGTTTTACAGGAAATTTTAGTTTTCCTTACATTTTGCTAAAAATTGTTATTCAAAAACAACTTTCCTATTGAAATCACAGGATTTAATTTCCTGGACTATCTGAATCTTGTACGGATGTAACTTGAAATGTGAGAACAATATTCTGGCCAAAGTGCGACGAGACAAACCTAATTAAACTTCATTTTGTGGTGCATAACGCTGTGGACTCCCCAGGAACGAAGCTCTGACTGCTTCAACAGTTTCTGGCGTTCGAACATTATTCCTTGGCCATGGATGATCTTTTCTCACTACTGAACCTATTGTTTCAAATTATTAAACCAATGTTTTTACAGCGTGAAAGGACGGAACCAGGTCATGACGCCGAAATTCGCCTGGCGCACCTTCATAGCAAGCATTGTTTTTGTAAAATGCTTTTACTTCGGGCTCTCGATGCTCACACGACCACTGCTTCATGGTAACTAAACTTCATTAACTGGGTAACATAATGATGTCATCACAGTCCTGGAAACTTAAACTATGGCTTTAAAATGAGTTATTCAAAATCACCCGTTCCCGCGCGCCACCCTGTACTACTGGTCTGGGCTATCTGAAACAATAATAATATTAATAATAAACATAATTGAAAAGGTGTGTGTGGAAATGTTGTTAAAGGAACTAGACCCCTATACGACTGGAAGAAGAAAGGAAAATCCTTAAAGCAAATAATACTGAGCTCAACCTTGAAATAAACTCATCTTTCAAATGATATATCCGCTCGATTCCCAGATTGAACGAAAATTCATCTTTGTGTGATCGTGATTGAATATTCTTCCTTAAGCAAAAAATTAAATTAATATTGGTGGGCTGGTAGGTGGGTTTGTTCTATACAGTTACCCCATGGCTTCTTTGGTGCTGACTGACAGCTCACATCTGACAGTTAAAAGCTTTTAAAGTTACCAGACCAAAATATGTTTCCCTACGCCGAGTCATATGCTTTGCAAAAACATGTGTTTAACAGCTGTCACTTCTAACAGTCAAAATTTAGGTATTATACCTAAATGTTGACTGTCAGAAGCAAACTGTGAACTGTCAGTCATTACCAAAGAAACCGTGGGGCTACTGTAGGTAGCTAGAACCAATAAATACAGGTGGCACACAAATCTATAATTCTAAACCATTTTAAAGAAACTTTATGTCTAATCATGTCTAGCTATCATTTTATTAGGTTTAAATTGTACTTTACATCAGTACATATAATCTTATGCGTTACAACTTTACAAAATCAAATTAAAATAATTAATTGCCGTAAAACTTATATTACTAACAATAAAGTATTTTATAAACACTGTATTTTTATTTCAGAAGACTAAATAAATCTTTAGATTATAACTGAATATACATAATTCTTTCTTAATCCTTCCATTAATTACTTTCTTACTACTTACCTCTAAAACATCTACATTATTTTAGCTTTGAATTATGAACATAATTTTAATAGAAGTTTTGCTAATAATTCATTTTGTTTGAATTGCGTATAGCATGAACAAGTATAAGACGTGGTATTTACCCGTTTCATTGGCCACTTGGTCTAAGAAATCCCTCTCGTAATGGACTGGTCTTCCAACAGGGAGATCAAGGCTCAAATCCCTGTTATGGTGTACTGAAGGTTGTTTCTCCTCAATAGGTTTCCACTATCCCTTCACGAAAATTTGTGTACACTCCCTCTAAAGTCAACGTTCCTTGTGTCGACCCAGGTGGTCTTGGGGTAGAGCGCTCACCTCAGGACCCAATGTTCGTGGGTTAACCCACAGCTGAGTTTGACAGATTTTGTTTGTGGGAAAAATCCGTAGCACAACTTCTTTCGGAGGGGAAGTAAATCCATCAGTTCCATGTCAATTGTGGCACGAAAGGTAACCCTGGAAGGGCAAACTTGGTAAGCCCTTTTGCTCTTGCTGATAAAATCAGTCGGTTCAGAAAGTGCACCTTAAATACCTCAAATAAATAAAATAAAAATAAACAACCATCCTCATCCATAACACACTAGCGCAGTTATTATTATTATTATTATTATTATTATTATTATTATTATTATTAGCACCACGTCTTACTATCCGTTCGGGTTGTACGCACTTACGCTAATGTGTAATGGTAGGGTGATTGTGAGATTAAATGGAGGACCTACAGCTTAACGTGGAATCCGAACCACGGTGGAGGCCTGGAATTCCACACCATTCACAAGTTGTGATTAATAAACGTCTTGTCAGAGGCAAAAGAAGGTTTTGGCAATCAAAAAAATTTGTCCCGGGACCGAGGATTGAACCCCGTAGCCCTAGCACAGAAGTCCGACAACTTACCCCTAAACCATCAGATCACCACTGTGTCAGTAGATAATTATATAATCCGAAAGGCAGTGACAAAAAAACTATATTGTTCAAAAGAAAAATATGAAACTCAATAACAACTATTTATTTATGTTTGCACATATTTCATTTTGTGAGGATTGAAAGAGAACTACAAATTCAAAATTATTTTATCTTGGTAGCAGCGCTTTATCGATACTCATAATTCCAAAACCAGGTACTAGGTACACTAAGGAGCTGTAAGCCAGACCACATGTTAGGGTAACACCAACATTTAAAAAATTTTGGTTAATTCAAAAGTATCTTTCTTTTTATATGCATGCTCAAGGGAAGTTGTGATAATGAGTGCTAGCAGTCAAGTAGACAAGTGGAATAGTTGAGGATGATACGCGTGAATGCATGTCCCATATAATGACGTCATTCCACAATACACCTCAAATAATACAATATATAACAAAACAAATTAATGTGAAGTTACATTTTAATCAAATAATATTAATTCTATACATGAAATTATAAAGAGTGCACTTAAAACTGCGTACTTAGAAGTCGCCACTGATCTAGCATGTCGCTTGTAGCTAGCTTACTGACACTAGGTCTTACAAGAAAACCAGTCCAGACCTATAAGATGAAAAGTTGGGCTCTCCAACAGAGGTGCCAACCTTGAGTGGTGCGGATAGATATAAGCCTAGGCCTAAATTCTCTTACAGCAATAGGCCATGTATTTTCCTGGTTGTACAGATTGAATTTTCATTTTTACAAACAACTTAGATTTAGGTGTTTAAGAATAGAAATTTAACTTCTTGATAAAATTGTCATGTGTGAATTCATGCCAATGGCGTTTATAACATATTAATATGAGCCTTGTGGATCATTACGCTACCCATTATTCCCGGAATGGTAGTAAGATAAATAGGTAATGTGTTTGAAACAGCGAGCTTAGTTGTTCAGTTTTCCGACACCTCAGTTCTTCCTTTAGCATATCCACCTTCTGAACTAAGGGTCATGGTTTTGTTTCCCAGCATGTCCAAAATATGTATCATTAGTGAAATCATATTCCTCTTCTTCACAGCTATGAATTAACGTCCGGGGAGCCGGTAGCTGTGTCTATTCTAGGTTTAAGTTAGTTTATAAGTATGGCATTGATTTAATTAGTCGGTTCAGAAAGAACACGTTAAATAACTCAAGAACTAAGTTTAAGATTAGTCTAGTTCTTCATATTTATTATTTAAACGGCTGGACCGATTTTGATGAAATTTTGTGTGTGTGTGTTTGAGTGGGTCCATGGGTGGTTTTGATTCAAAATTGAACCCGGTAGGTGGCACTGCAATCGGGTTCTAGTTGTTTTTTTTAGGGAATTTATTTGAGGGGATTTTTCTTAAAAGATTTTTTGCATATCAGAACATGTAACCTCACAATTTCACTCCCCACAACCACCCCTAATATTTATAATAATCAATATAATATGAATAATTGACCGTTAAAACCTTGTGAATAGTGAATAATTGAACTTCTGAGAATAATTCATAGTTATGTTTGTGTACCATAGGTGGCATTGATTTCGAATTCTGTGGTATTTGACGTACGCATCAATACATACGCAAGTCTCTTGCGTCGTGGCTGGGCGTTGTTTTGGCATTCGATGTGTTTCGATATTCCATGTCTCATAATCGCGTGAGTATTGAGTGTATTTTTCATCAAGTGTACTCAAATACATACATTGGGAAAATGTGTAAGGTGCTGTGTTGATTGAATATCTTACATGATCTTCCATACATTTAAATTATATACATGCGTATTCAATGACAATCAATCTAACCTGCAAGTTTTTATTTTAATTGCTTATTTCTGTCGATGATTTTATAAAATTTACGGAGTGTTAAACGTCTCATCGAAAAACAACAACATGTAGTCCATCAAATTCAAATATGAGTTGCTTATATTTAGGTGTTGTGTGTTTATTAAAGAACAATGCCACGTCTTCGTGGACGAGGAGGAAATATTGGTCGACGTACACAGAATTCACAAATGGTCCACACCTGTCAGTTAAATCGAACGGCAGAAGATCAATTGATGGACAATGCAAATTTAAGGGTCCAGGTTGCAAACACACGTGCAAATGTAAGTCAAAAGCAACGCAACGAACGTCTTCAAGCTAATGCATTGAGACAAAGACAGCCGCGTCAACGAGCCACTGACGCACATGAACAACAGCTCCTGCAAGTACATCGCGCATTGACACGCGCATCACTTTTCCGTCTTGCGTTTGAATATGAGTCGGTCATCGACTATTCGTCACATTCACAAATTGTCATCGGCGCTATGGACAAAAAATGCCAACACTGCCATGCATTCAAATACAAAGGTGAATCGGCCGGTTTCTGCTGCACGTCTGGAAAGGTTGTACGTCCACCATTGAATTCACCACCAGAACCATTGAAAACACTATTGGCTGGAGCCACAGCTCAATCAAAATTGTTTTTGCCTAAAATTCGCAAATTCAATTCTTGCTTCCAAATGACATCTTTTGGAGCAACCAAAATCGTTCAGAATGAGGATGGTCGCAATTTTGAATCTACGTTTAAGATTCAGGGCCAGGGTTCTTTAATCTCAATGCCAGATGCCGATCCCAAATTCTTGTAAATCTACTTCATGGGCGATGAGGAGCACCAAATAAACACACACTGACAGTGCAACCACATCGAGCAGATGGAGGAGCGAGAAATTGTGGTGACTTTGGAACTGATTTTGCGAAATCACAACCAGTTGGTCCAGTTGTTTTATACCGTTTCAAACAGACTGCAAAACGAAAATTATATGATCGTCATCAAAGCAGACAAAGTACCATTTGGAGAGCATGTGGGCCGATAAAATTCACCAACCATTAATAAAGTTGCAGTTGTTATGGTTGGCGACGCATATGAACGTCGAGATATACGGATCCAACACAGAGATAACACGGTTCACACAATTCAAGACAGTCATCGTTCTTGTGAAGCTTTGCAATATCCGTTGATATTTTGGGAAGGAGAAGATGGATATCATTTTAACATCAAACAAAGAAATTCAGTGACAGGTACAATCTACATATTATTTACTTTTTATATTTTTGTAAGATTAATTTCTTTTTGTCTTATTTATATTTTTACTTTGTATGTGCGCACTTCATTCCGACCAGACCCAAGAAACAAATCGGTTTGTTTTTATGAAGGTTTGTGCGATGTTCTCGGCGCTCTGATTGGTTGGCTCAAGAGCATAGCAAACCCTCAGTTATGTTTATCGAACATTTTATTACATATTCTGTCAATTCGAGTTTTACTTCGACGTTTGTCTTGGACGGATTTTATATGGACTGAGTATATTTTAGGAAGAAGATGAGTGACATAAAAGATAAACTAATAAATATTAATTCGAATACCCCAAAATCTGGGGCGAGATGCACAGAAATTTTGCTGTTGCTGACATGTCATCACTATTATGATATCTAGTAGTTAATAACGAATCATAGCAATGTACCTTGTAAATATATATTTAAAAAAGAATTAACTGTATTTTGAAAGTAATATACTGTGCATTAATTCCACAAACCATCTGTTTTTATGCCAGCTTTATCTTTAATTTCTCAATGTTGGACAAAAATGTATTTGCTAAATATTAAATAGTTTTTATTTATAAAACATTAAAAAAATTAATATTGATAAAAATAAGGATTAATTACAATTAATGTTTCCAATATATCGTTAATTTTAAAACACAAACTATACAATAAAATATAAGCACATGCTTAAACAAGGATACTAATGAAACAGTAAAAATAAAGGCTTATTTTCAAACATACATTTTTTCTTTCAAGTGGGGTCCTATCATGAAATATAATGAATAAACAATGGTTTCATTTCATAAAACTTGGTTAAAGTTTTACTCGGGATTGCGTTATATAGCTGTGTGTTTGACGAGCCCCTTCAATGAACACATAATTATTCCAATTTCACGCCTCTAATACCTCCCTGACTGTTGGACAATATCAACAACATGCTCTGTCAATGCATAGACACACACACACAACAGACACACAAGCTCTCCAATTCCTGAGAGAGAGAAATATTTTTTGAAAAAAACCTCCCAATGTTTATGTAACATCAACAAAAACACGTCAAAACCACAGGTGGCCGTCAACAGTTTATTCCAGGAATAAATTCGCTAAAATATAGCTAAATATTTCCATAGTCACTTCATGACGTTTGATAACTTTACCATAATACGGTTTACAACAGTCACGATCTATTTAAAAATATTTATTTTTTCAAACTATGTATATTTTATTATCTAAATCCACTGTACAGTACATATCTGACAATTCACATGTCTGATAATTAATGACATTTTATAGCTAGAACATTTAAAGGGAAAGTATTTCCTTAATTCTGTCATGGTGATTATATTCAAGAGAATATTTAAAGGGAATAGAAATTTATAAAAGTATCTACAGATGATAAATCTATAATATAAAATCCATGCTGTGTCTGTCTGTTTCATAATTTCCGGTGAGATAGAAGGTTTAAATTCTAAATTTATAAGTTGTGGTCTTATAATATAATAAATCGATTCTGAAAGTGCACGATACATTTCTAAAAGAAAAAAAACACTTTTAACTATATAAAATATTAATACAAAAACTACCCGCCTTGGTGGCGTAGTTGGCTAACGCGCTAGTCGTGTTGAGCTCGACCGCTGAGGACGGGGAGATAGAGGTTCGAATCTCGGTTGGGTGAACTGGGGGTAGTTTTTCCTAAATGGTTTTCCACTCTCCCTCTACGCAAGTGCGGGTTCACTTCCTCTAATTAAACCTTACCAATTCCTAATCCATTAGAGTAATTAAAACTTGAAGCGTATAACCCAAACGGGTAGTAAGACGCGGTGTTAAATATTATTATTAATACAAAAATCAAGCAAAGATTTTGAGAACATAATTTTGGTTAAATGTACATGTTTCACGACAACGACCAAATATCATGTCACGGCCAAGGTTAATTTCCCAAGCTTCTTGCTTCACGCAGCCATCTATCTGCGAGTGAGGACAATCCCTCCTCACTCCCACGCATCATTTTCATTCAACCTAACCTTCAACACAAAATATCCCTTACATGCAGAGGGCGTGTGTTTAGTAAACAATCAAAATAAACCCCTTTCCACACCACATGCCACCCTCGTATTCCCTTTTATAACAACAAAAAAAACCAACCAAACTTTCGTTTAACCCTACGAAGAACACAACCCACGTAACCGAGGTACAACTAAATTCACCCCTTGTCTCCCCTCCTCGGCACCGGGTAAAGTTCCCACCATCTCATCTGTGTAGTCGGGAGGCACCCAATCATCCCCCGGTGGCACGTCTTCACAATAATACCTCTACCTTGGAGCAAAGTGAGTTGGATCCAACAGTGGCATGGTTGTCGCCCTCGACTGACTGTAAGGAATTCAGATCATATCAGTTGAAATAACACTTTTTATTTTATTAAACAGTGTAGCTAAAGTACAATTATAATAGGAATGGCCTAATCTGAAAAGTATAAAAGCCACCGCATCAACTTTTACGTATTCATACCTCGAATCATTTGATCTGCCGCTGTCATTTTTGATAAATATCTATAAAAAACCTAAAAATATTGTAAAAAGCCATCAATGTTGGCCAACAAAAGATTTATTTAAATTTTATAAAAGTGGTTTCATATGGGGTGACCTCGAAGTCTAGGGGTAAGGTGTCAGACTTCTGTGCTGGCGGCCGGGGTTCAATCCTCGGTCCCGGCACAGATTTATCTGATTACCAAACCCTTCCTTCACCTCTGACAAGACATCTTGTGANGGTGACCTGGCGGTCTAGGGGTAAGGTGTCAGACTTCTGTGCTGGCGGCCGGGGTTCAATCCTCGGTCCCGGCACAGATTTATCTGATTACCAAACCCTTCCTTCACCTCTGACAAGACATCTTGTGAATGTGGAGAATGCCAGGCCTCCACCGTGGTTCGGATTCCACGTTAAACTGTAGGTCCTCCATTTCATCTCACAATCACCCTACCATTACACATTAGCATAAGTGCGTATAACTCGAACGGGTAATAAGACGCGGGGCTAATAATAATAATAATGTTTCATATGAAAATTTGTGTCATTTCACTTTAACGAAGCTTTAAGTGTCAGCTCAGTTAATTTTAGAGCCAGCTGCCTGAAACGGTGTTCTAATACAGCTCACGGGGCCATATGTGGTCCGATCCATGATTATGTGAGTCCCTCAGACCTTAAAATGAACACACATATAATGCAGACCTATTTTTTTTTATAAACGTTGAATAATTACAAAATTTGGGAATACCACATTTTAAAATTGAGAACGGTTTTGGGAAATTTAGCAAGTGAAGTTAATGTACTACATTTTAATTCTATATTCACTAAAAATTGATTAGAAAATATCGTGTAACCCACACATAAAATATGTGCAATGTTTGGCACACATGGGGGCGCAAAAGGTCGGTTTCTCTTATAAAATGGAGTAAACACTCGAGAGATCACAGCTTACGAACGCTCATTTGTGATCAATTATGATAGTGACTTCCACACATGCTTTAAATACAAATCTTGCTTAAGTGGCCGCATGGTCTAAGGCATCACTCTCAATTTGATCTCAATTTCCGATGACAGGTAGATTTGGGTTTGAGTCCTGGTCAGGTGTAATAAGGGTGGATTTTTCAAAAATGGTTTTCCACTCTTTCCATCCACGCAAATTCATGTACAATTCCTCTAAATTCAACTTTCCTCATCACTAACTCCCTAGCGTAATAAGTGCAGATTCATATAACCAGAACAGTTAGTTAAGCACACTGCTAAAAAAAAATCTAAACACTCACACCATAGCTGGAAATAAATGGTTACCTATTTCTAGGTGAAAAGAGATGGTACAGTAGCCCCATGGCTTCCTTGGTGCTGACTGACAGCTGACGGCTTTGAGAAGTTACTAGACCAAATTACGGATCCCTACGCCGAAACATATGATCTGCAAAAAACATATGTTTAGCAGCTGTCACTTTTGACAGTCAAAATTTAGGCGTTATACCTAAATGTTGACCTTCAGAAGTCAGCTGTGAGCTGTCAGTCAGCACCAAAGAAGCCATAAGGCTACTGTATATCTTAAAGTGTTATAGTTCCCTATAGCCTAAAATTTTGTTCCCCTTTTTGGTAATACAAGAATTTTTTGTTGTTGACTAATCAGTTGTTTTAGTTTTAAATGTGGGCTTTATGATCAAATGAGTTCAACACAACTTCTCTGAGATTCTTATCAACTGAGGGTTTGGGATCACAAAACCAAGTAAGCGCCCTGGGGGTGATATTCCACATCTAATGAATGTGTCACTGACGTATAACTATCGGTTTACCGTGATATATCATAACACCGGCTACTGCAAACAAACAATGTTATTGTTTATAAATATCTTCAATGGTTTGCTTTGTTGATTTTTTGTTGACAAAGTAGAATTTAACTCACATCCACTTTGTTACTAAAAGAAATTCCAACAATCAAATACTAGAAACTGTCTATATTAATTCAGGGTGTAGGTCCGGGGTTCAATCCTCGGTCACGGCACAGATTTATCTGATTACCAAACCCTTCCTTCACCTCTGACAAGACATCTTGTGAATGTGGGGAATGCCAGGCCTCCACCGTGGTTCGGATTCCACGTTAAACTGTAAGTCCTCCATCTCATCTCACAATCACCCTACCATTACACATTAGCGTAAGTGCGTATAACCCGAACGGGTAGTAAGACGCGGTGCTAATAATAATAGTAATAATTCAAGGTGTATAATCTCTCACATGACCAAATATACAGTGCCAGAGAATTTCCAAATTAGTGTTTTTTCTCTTACAGTCTTAAAATACAAACCACTACCATTCGCGATATTCGACGCTACGTACAACCATATTTATTTTATTTTTATAGGAGCGTTTTTAAAACTGTTCATGTTGGTAAACATATATTTTAACATTCTATACTTTATTTTTATCGCATGGAATCTCTACGGGTTCCTTTATTATTTTCAAATACCAGATTTGAAGAAAATCAGTATGTTTAGTCTCCAAAGAATTTATTAGCTATTCAGTTATTTAGCTATATAAATAGGTATATTAATTTTTAAACAAGCTAATTTTCTTCAAATTCTAGTGGAGCCCTCAAAGAATCCACGCAGGAAAAATAACCATCTGTATGTATACATATACTCAGATGGCATCAAATCCATTTATTGTGAATTTGGAGCAAATACAAAATACGTTTTTGCTATATTATCCACATTGATTATATTCAGTAATATATTACAATACTTTGTTTATAAGATATATGTTATTTTAAACAAATTCAACTTCAATTGGCTTTATTTGCTTTTATTTAAAAACTAGACTACTAGTCCAGCCGAGGCAGATCCTTTTATTCCACCATCCATGATTCTTCGTCACATAGCGAATGAAAGGGTTGGGCAAAAGGGAGGGGGTAGTTTTCCCCGTAAGTCGTAAGCTTGTCTTGTGCTGTGAGGATTAGCACCCTAGCAATCGCTTCTGCCTTTGCTACTATTCCTTACGTTGTATCTTCTCCTCCTCCGTTTTAGCGTCTTCGGTGTCTTCATTCTCTACGTTGAGCTTAAAGCTGATTACAACTTTCTCAAGTCTATCCCCCTGTGTCCCCTTAAAAGCCACACACATACCGCGCGGTAAATAGGCTCACTCTTAAAGAAATGTTAAGTCATTGAAACCATCTTATCGATTTATTATTTTGAGATAAATCAGCAGTTAAATTCATAATCGAATACTTTTAAAAATAAATACTCTAAATTATAATAAATTAAATAAATAGAGACATGGGACATATTGAGAAGTATTTTGAAACTTTTTTTTTTGTGAAATAAATAAAATTGTCAACTATTATTGAAAAAATATTCACCACGTCTTAGTTTTCATCAAGCTAATGTTTCTAAGGGGGACGGGGTCTACTAAAACATTTGAATATACTTTTAGTCAATAAAAGTTGATATACTTATATATTATGTAGACTACACTTCTAAGAGGTCCATTACAATACAGAGAGTTCCAGACCACCCTCCCTGATATTCAAACTTTCTACACCCTTGTTACTAATCAGAGCTATATCCAAATTATAATATCTACGGTGATGTAATTGGGAAGAGGAAGGTATAATTTAGAATAAATATAGCCATATTCACGTGGAGGGTAAGAGTGAAATTATTTATAATTATGAAAAACCACCCTCAATACACTTGACCGAAATTTTATTCTCGATCTCTCCGATACCAGCCATCCAGTCCGACCTGAATGAAGTCTCTAAAGTCGAACCCGTGTCAATTTAGTTCATTTTGTGTGTTCCACCAGATCTAATTGAAATACTTCAAATTGCAGAATTTAAAAAAAAGAGCTCTTGGAGCATAAAATAACATTCATTTCCATTTTTATTTTGTGTAATTTCTGTTTCAGATTAATTTCTTGTGTAATATATATGTACTGTATGTATGAAGAATAACTAACTCATTCTTAGTTTATGTATTTATTATATTCGGGCATTAGGTTCTATAAATTTAATTAATAACTTCCGGTTTACTTCCCAATATCTTATGTGGGCCTCAGTTGGGGGAGTCTTAACATGCCTACATTAGACCATGACCACCGATGAGGGTCGTAAATGGTTTAATTGTGTAATTAACACAACCATTATATATGAGTTTAAAATGGTAAAATTTGTTGATCGATTTAATAGAGGTTCTGTTTCAACTTTCCCATTTTAAATTTCATCTCTTAGTCTATCCGTCTGTCTATTTGCACGTTTTTATTTTTGTCCCACAATAGCGGTTAAATGTGTCGACCAAACTTAACTAAATTTCGCATGGACATTATTTTAACCTAAGCCAAACAAACTATGTAAAGGGGGGTATTCAACCTTTATATAAATTTAAGAATGGTGGTAACTACAACATCGTCTGTTTGTTTTTTCAATGATAACTGTTGAATTCTTGGACCAGTTTCAATGAAATTACAACCATACCTAATAATGCCATTCCCTTAAAGGCTAAGCAAGAAACTGGGCATATAACTCAGAAAACAACTGTGTACTTAATCGATCCTCACTAACTTTCTTCACACTTTGCTATCTTTGCATACCCCCTTCGTTTCAACAATATCCATACACCGAGTCAAATATGTGTTGTTTTTTTCTTAAAACTATTAATGTTTCTTTTGTTCACATATTCATCTTCAACATTTAGCCACGTCATACATGGCCTACCACTTTCTTTTGATCCACACACTATACTTTCATATATTTGCTTCGTCACTCGCTTCACACTCATGTTCTCGACGTTCCTAACCCAAATAATATATTTGAATAATATTTTAATCGTGTTATCCATTTTAATATGAAAGCCGTTAAAAATATTTTTTGTTTAATATCTTCTCTTATAGCTGCAAGCAATCGAGTACCAAGGTGTATATTTTAAAAATAATTTTGACAATGTTGTGAGATTGATACGTATCCTAAATCACGGGAATTACGGCTATTCTCTATAAATACAGTGTACAATTATAGTATAAATTTGTTTTCTGTCTAACTTATTCGCCAAGGTAAATTAATATCCAATTAAAATCACAATATAAAGAGTAAAACTGCAATAGCTATAAGAACATAGTGACCTGGCGGTCTAGGGGTAAGGTGTCAGACTTCTATGCTGGCGGCCGGGGTTCAATCCTCGGTCCCGGCACAGATTTATCTGATTACCAAACCCTTCCTTCACCTCTGACAAGACATCTTGTGAATGTGGGGAATGCCAGGCCTCCACCGTGGTTCGGATTCCACGTTAAACTGTAAGTACTCCATTTCATCTCACAATCACCCTACCATTACACATTAGCTTAAGTGCGTATAACCTGAACGGGTAGTAAGACGCGGTGCTAATAATAATAATAATAATAATAATAATAATAATAATAGAACATGGAGGGATCAAAGTCTACTGTTCAGAGAGCTACTAGTTTATTTAGGTTTAACATTATTTTATCAAAATCCATTTTAAAGGTTTAGTTTAGTCAGGCTACCAATATCTACAACTGCTTTTAATAACTACTATTTCCAAGGTTTGAATCTCGGTAAAGCTCCTTGAATGTGTTTTTAATAGATATCACTAGGCAATGTTATGTTCCTATCTTCCCTACACAAAGTACAGTAAGAATGAACATTATCTATGCATTCTTCCTCATCCTGAACTCTTATATTAAGTTTTAAGAGGTTTACTGTTGAATATATAAATAGTTTAGGCCTACATTAGTAATTTTTAAAGTATAGGCCTAAGTAAATGAGAATTAAAAACTCATTTTGTAACATATCAATTATTTAAATAAATGGTACGACACGATCACACACATTTTCTCATATTGGCTATCATAACTTCGAAGATAATTTTCAAAATACTTTTTGAATAAACTTTATTATGTTTTCATCATAAAAGCAAACAAATCATGTTCTTAATCAGAATAAACACTCTTTATATATACATTTTAAACTAAATTGTTCTAATATATTTTTACAATTCAAATTTTCACATATAAATTATTTGTAAACTAATTTGAATTCATTTGTTATTTGTAAAATAATAACGTATTTTTATCTATTATGAAATTCTAGTACCAAATTTTCATTTTGAATTCTATCTTCCAAAGATCAATTTCCTAAAATCCAATTTTTTTGAGAATGAAGAAATGTCAACAACACACACAATCTACAACTCTTTTATATGCATTGTGTCTGAGAAGAGAATATGCTATTGGGGTTTGCGGGTATTTTACCGGTTCAAATCCCTCCTAGAAATGTTATTACTAATTCAGATTCAACTTCCTCCTCAATTTATGCTTAGGTTTTTAGTTTATTAATCTCATGTAAAATGTATAGCATCCATAGCCGAAATTAAATTTTAGTGAATACACTCAACTCTGTTTTACTGAACTAGGTTGTAATGAGCATTCAGCTACAGTGAACCTAATTCAACGGTCCCAACCCACATACATTTCAATTTGTATTAAGGAATTGGTGTATAACGAGCCCTCAACTTTGGTTTTAATGAAGAGAAAAATTTGAACTTTCAATAAGAAATGACATTCTAACATCATAACTCCTTAAAAATATATCTTTTTGGTTGTTTAAACTTGAAGAAGCTGATTCTATGAGCTCTTCTTTAGGTAGCACAAAGCTTGACTGAAAATAAGGAATCTGGAAAAGATATTCAGAGGGGAGAGGGAAGGCTTAAACAGTCACTGAATTCATTAACCTGGTTAAGTTTTTAAAAGCCCAAAGTGCTTTAAAACGGTCAAACGACTACCAGTGAACTACCAGTTCAATTCCAAAGCCTTTATTATGTAAACCAGAGTCTACTCCTTGTAGACAACTGCCCAGCTCATTCTCTTGTTTTGAACCACAGCCACATCAAATTGGTGTTCCTGCCTGCCATACCAATGTCTGTTAGCCATGCCATGGACTAAGGAGTGATCTGAACACTCAAGACCCATTAAAGGAATAAAGTGATGCTGTATACAATCCAAGCATTGGAATCAAAGCAGAAAGTACAAATCAACGTTCTGAGCGCTGTACATTTTGCTGGCAAGGCATGGAAGAGGTTGTCAACGGTCACAGTACAAAACTGCTTCCAGTACACTGGTATAGCTATTGGATGTGTGGCGTTCGAGGATGAAGAGTATGTGCCTCTGAATGACAATTCCGTTGGAATGGAGGACTTTATTGGTGTTGAATTAAGTGTGTCAAATGAACATACTATTGAGAAGGATCTTGGAAATGTATTAAATAAACAGTGCACAGTTAACATCAGCAAATAACAAATATTTTTAAGTTTAATTAATGGATTTCAATGAAGAGTGATTCTATTTGAGCTCATATATTGTTTGTCACTAGTCCGATACATTTGTAGCATTGGGCGACCAGAAATAAACAAGAATCTCGGTACTCACCCCATCGGACTACTTTCCGCATCCAAGAACAATGCAACTACACTCTCCATCAACATAAGTAAGACTGATTGCCTGGTGTTGTGAAAAAAGACGCAAATAACTTGAGCTACAAAGACATTCCACTCGATTACCTCGAAACGCCGAGACGTGTGTAGAAGCTTTGGTCATGCGCATATTTTGTTCCTGAATGTTCCATTTCTTTGTCCCCCGTCATCCGATATCTCTGGATTGTATTGTATATATAGTGGTGGCAGGGCAACCAGTCGTCACTCTTGGACTTTATTATAGTTGAGGGAAGGAGAATCTCCAGCTTAAGATTTGTAAAATGGAAGATCTAAATTTCTTTTGGCTTCGAAATTAATTTCTTTATATATTTTTTTATATATTGTCTTCTCTAAATTTTTTATAAATTTTCTTTTGGCCTTTTGGTAAATATTATGTACAAATATATTTGAATATTGTATTTATATCGTGTAGTCAATTCATAAAAAAAATTATTAGAGACTATATCGATCTAATCATGTGCTATGAGGTGAATCGATTATTGTATGTGAAAATATTGACTTTCGTT
Source organism: Timema shepardi (assembly GCA_902151425.1). Classification (NCBI taxonomy): domain Eukaryota; kingdom Metazoa; phylum Arthropoda; class Insecta; order Phasmatodea; family Timematidae; genus Timema; species Timema shepardi. Next base: position 359,175 of record CABFVX010000224.1, on the reverse strand, counting down.
AACTTTGGGCTGTAATGCCGATATTTAATTCTATTACTTACACAGGAAATATCTTGATATTTTAGTAAAGAATTGGGATCTTTGTAAAGCGTTAAATTTAACTTGATTCTTTGAAAGATTGTGAAGTCGTTAAGAGTTAGCTTGTTATTCCGCATTTAAAAAATGTTATAATGAAATTTTTGTAATGGCTTTGATATTGTAGCGTTAGTGTTAATGGGATGTAGGTTAATTGTTTTGAAGACTTCTTATGGACTAATTGTAAATAACTTATGAAATTTATTTACTTTTAAATGCTTAGTCAGGATAATATTTTCACGATATTTATTACGTCAGGAAAGTACGATTTGGAGTCGTGATCTATAGATAATGTTATTACAGGGCTAATGCCTCATTTGATTATTGTATTATTTAATGTTGGCACCTAATATATATAAATTGTCATTAGCTTTAATGAAACTTAGCCTGCTACCTGATTATTGAAATAACGGCTTGTTGGGAAATTTTATAAATTTTAATGATCATCTTAGTCAGTTTTTTTTAAAATTTATATTCTCATATAAAATTAATGTCTTATTAAATAAATATCTACTTGAAGCCACTTCATGCTTTATTAAGTTGATTTGGTTTACCATTTCCCTTAGGTTGTGTATCCTTTAATATTTTTTTTTACTTTAATTCTGAGAGGAAAATCTTTTAACGATTTCAACGAGGTTAACCGTTCACATATCATCTTCCGCAACTGGTGTGAGTTGCAAAATCTGAGCTTAGAATCTTCGAACTCTGGTATTAAAAGCACAGAATTCCAATCACTCACACCTCTTGCCCCCTTTTTATCCTCTTTTGATTTTTGTTATTTGGACCTCCAGTTTGTTTCTTATTTTTGTTAAGGAGGATTCACTTTTATATTTTTTTAAATGTTTTAGTGAACTTCTGATACACTGAACTATTTATTTGAGTCCATAGAGGTTAATTATTACCAGAGTTGACCGCATATTATTCCTCTTCTTTTTTAGCTTCACCTCTAGCCAAGCATCTCCCTCAAAAGTAGTTCTTAAAAATCTTCCACTACTTTTCCCCTCCCAGAAACCCTCGTTCCCAAATGTAAATTCTAAGAACAGTTAACTCCTTTCTAACCCTTCCTAACACATCAACAGTCCATTATCCGTAATGTTGTTGGTAGTTGAGAGCTGGCAGAATATCTTAATTTATTGTAAACATTTGTTGAAATCCCTAATTTAGAAATAGATATTATTTACTTAGTAACACTAGATTATAAATCAAAAGTAGGTCACAGGCTGATAGTATATAAATTCATAATATTTCTTATTAAAATAAATAGTACAGAGCTCCGTAAGGACTTTCTCACTCCATTGTTAAAAAATGTAAATATTTACTAAAAACTCATAATATATGTGAAACTAATTAATACACACAAGAAAACCAAAGCCTAAATTGCACAATATTAATATAAATAAAATTGAGACCCGGTTTTAAATCCTATAATTTTATTTTCAAAGAATTAATGTCCAAATTTGTATGTATGGACCAATAAAAATATTAATATTGGGTCCATAATGGTCAACACATCGTATAAAAATTCCTAATTACGTTTAAAAAGTTTCTAAATTTTATTAGGTGTTGCATAATTTCAGGTCATTGCATTACTATTAAATTACTCATTTATAAATTTTTACCTGTAAAATATGTAAATATTGACTATGAATCTAAATTGTTGATAGATACTTGTTGAACAAACATTTCTCATAAGAGGTTTAAGGAAAAATAACATAAACTTATTGAGGTACTTACTTATGTTTAATTACTCTATGGCATTGGAGAATTATTTTGCTAAGACTTAAGTAGTATCTCTTTACAACTAAAGCTCACAAAATATCTGTTAATATATTTACCAATATATTAAAACGGTTGGTTTAAAAAAATATATTTCAAGAAAAAGGTTTTTATTTGTAACAGTACTATAATTTTTCAATGATAAGTTATTTAATATCTCAAATATTTGCGGAGTTACAGAAATTTCAGCTTTTGCAAAGTACCTCAAATACATTTTCATAGAAAATAGAAAATAACCAGCTTATTTATAATCTTAATCAATGCCTAGAGGCGAGTATTAAACAAAATCGTTAAAGTCGATTTTGAGAAAACAATTTTTTTTCTCTTCTCCCTTTATTAAGATACTCTTAATTTTAATCACCTCTGGAAAGACGTGTATACTTGTGAATGTGAGGAATTCCAGGCCTCCACGTTGATTCGGATCCACATTAAACTTGTAGGTCCTACATTTCATCTCACAATCACCCTACCATTACACATTAGCGTAAGTGCGTATAACCCGAACGGGTAGTAAGACGCAGTTGCTAATAATAATAATAATAATAATAATAATAATCATCTTAATTTTAAGTTTAAACAGATAAACATGAAATTGCAAAGGCCACTTTTTCGGGTTCGGGGGGTCATGAAACATCGAGATTAATCAAAATTTCAATTTCAATTTTTCTGACGGTCAAAATACTTTCTCTCTACCTGTACGGAAGCAAGAAAGTAAAAATATGATATTATTTTCGGAAATTGGTTTGGGAACGTTATGCATTGGGACACCAATAAATTTTAGTGAAAATAAGATGGATCCACATGAAAAATTCACCGCGATCACTTGATGTCACAACGACAACTACTTTATACCTGTCATTTTCTCAACAAACACAGGGCGATCGTTATTTACCATCGGCTCGTTTGTATTACCAATCAGCACAGAAATACCCTTGTATGGGTTTTTACTTTCTCACTTACTTTCTCGCTTTCTTACAGTTAGAGAAAGTATTGTGATCGTCAAAAAATCGTACTCGAGATTTTGATGATTCTCGACGTTTCATGACCCCCAGAATCCGAAAAAGTTATTTTTGAACTTCCGTCTGTCTGTCTGTCTATCTGTCTGTACCTGTGACTAAAGCCTAAACTAGTTTACCGATCGGGCTAAAGCTTGGTATATGGGGTTTACATAGAGTTGCCTTAAAATAATTTTGGAATTGGATATTTAACCCTAAAATTAAGGGTAGTTTACTGAAGGGAAAAAATAGAAAAAGTCGATGATCTCAAAATAGGCTCAAACGATTTTGATTAAATTAAATTAAATTAAATTTTTTTTATAAATATTCCAAACAAAATTTATTTTGGAAAAGTGACTTTAAGGGCTACAGTTTGATGCATAAATTATCATTTTTGACATATATCTGAAACTATTTGAGATATTAAACTACTTATTATTTCAAATATATATATATATATATTTATATTACATATATTTTATTCGAAACATATTTTATAAAACTAATAGCTTTCACGCGATAAGCAAATATAAAGTATTTTTAACTTTTCGAACACTAAAGGTAGGGTATTGCGACCCTAAAAAAATATCAGCTGAAATGTCTCATGACCCCCCAAACCCTTAAAAGGGGTATTTTCAATGCAGTCTATGTGTCTTTTTCACACCAAAATTAAGAGTAGTTTAGTTAATAGCGAAAAGAGAACAAATCAATTTTCTCAACATTGGCTCTAACAATTTTGATTAAAATCCGTACTAGGTGATGATTAAGAATAAAATATGCTGGTATATTTTCTTTTTCCCATGAATATGAACTTAGGGTACTTTACAAAAGCGGAAATTTTCATAAATCCACAACTATTTGAGAAACTAAATAACTTATCATTGTAAAATTATATTTCTATCAAAAATAAAAAACTTTAATTTTTTATAGTACTAACAGTTTTTGAGATATTCACAAATATTTTAATACAAATTTGTGAGCTCCAGTTGTAAAGAGATACTACTTAAGTTTTAACGCAATAATTCTCCAATATTATAAAGTAATTAAATTTAAGTCTCTCAAAAATGTATGTAATTTTTCTTTAAGCCCCTTACAGAAATGTTTATACCACAATAATCTATCTCTATTTTGGACTCAAAATTCAATAATTGCATTGTTTATTGGTTTAATGGTTTAATGCAGTGCAATGACTTGGAGATGTAAAACACCCAATAAAATGTCGAAAATTTTAACCAGAAGTCGAAATTTTAATATAAAGTTTTGACCTTAGTCGACCGAAAAATGATCTTTTTTATTGATCCAAACATACAAATGGGGACATTATTACTTTAAAAATAAAATTGTAAAATTTAAAACCGAGTCTAAAAAATATTTTACTTACGTATAGTGCAATTTTTGCTTGGATTTGCTAGTGTGAATTATTTCATTTCACATAAATTACGAGTTTTGAGTAAATATGTTTATTTTTAAACAATAGAGCGAGAAAGTCCGTGCGGATCTCTATACCATTTATTTTTAAGTATAATATAAAAAACCACACTATGATGCGAAGGCTTACTTGAGCTGAATTAGAGTAGGCCCATGTCTTCTTTGGTGCTGACTGACAGCTGACGGCTTTGAAAAGCTACCAGACCAAATCATGTATCCCTACGCCGAACCATATGATCTGCAAAAACATGTGTTTAGCAGCTGTCACTTCTGACATTCAAAATTTAGGTATATACCTAAATGTCAGAAGTCAGCTGTGAGCTGTCAGTCAGCACCAAAGATGCCATGGGGCTACTGTAACTTCCTAAGTAAACGTTTATGTATGGGGTGAGACGAGCTATTAAAGTTCATAGCATTCCTACTTATTACTTAGGCTAGCTAGTAAAAATATCTATCCAATAGCAATAAGGTGAATTGATACGAATAGTCTAGTCTATAACAAACCAAGACAAATATAACAATATAGACGGAATAACTAGCTCAGCAGAAGCATGCTTTGATCTTAAAATGTCATACAAAGAATAAAATTTTATCAGAGTGCACTAAATATGGTTTTATGTGTGATAGTAAATTAGAGCCAGTGGTCAGTTTTTGATAGCCACCTATGTAAATTGAGACCACATCGATGGCCTATCCTGTAATCCCCGCCATTTAAATTGGGGCCAGAGGGCAGTTATACCTCTTCAGTATATAGTTAAACTTCAAAGCGAGAACTTCAAAGCATGTAAAAGGTAGCGAAAAATGTCAAAGGAAAGTTTCAGTTAAATTCTTTAACGGTGAGCTATTATTTGCATTGGTTAATATATTAAGGGTGTGTTTAAAAGATCCTAAATCTAATATGGAGAATTAAAGTTGGTGTGGGCTGTGTAGAAGGGAGATAGTGTTCTTATTAAAGTAGAGTTAGGGAAAGAAAATATTAAATACATAAATAAAGGAATTCTTAGCGCAATCATTAACATTTCACCAATGAGGAGTCAATTCGGTGTTTGAATGGTCCAAGCCGTTACTCTTGCATTATACTGGACAGCCGATGACAAGGATATCAGGCTTAAAAATCTCGATTGTATGAATCGAGTTTTTTATTAATGATTTTCCATCCTCCTTCCACACAAATTTGGATACATTTCTTTTGAATTCAAGCTTTTTACCCGTGAATATTAACGTTATTATTACAAATGCGTATAACCCCAAAGGGTAATAAAAAGAGGGACTAAAACAAGGGACTAAAACAAATTCAACAATAGTTTTTGTGTCCTTGTAGAAATATTATTATTATTATTATTAGCACCGCGTCTTACTACCCGTTCGGGTTATACGCACTTACGCTAATGTGCAATGGTAGGGAGATTGTGAGATGAAATGAAGGACCTACAGTTTGACGTGGAATCCGAACCACGGTAGAGGCCTGCCTGGCATTCCCCACATTCACAAGATGTCGTGTCAGAGGTGAAGGAAGGGTTTGGTAATCAGATAAATCTGTGCCGGGACCGAGGATTGAACTCTGGCCGCCAGCCCAGAAGTCTGACACATTACCCCTAGACCGCCAAGTCGCCTTGTAGAAATAAAAACAGTTGGTGACAATGAATTGATACCCTCTAAATGATTAGAGAGATACCCTTAAAATCGTGTATGTAATGATTTAATCCATGATATAATTAGTTTAAGGAAGAAGTTTGTGTACAAATAATTAATACAAGTATTAAATTTAATTATTCAAAAAATATATAATACCAATTATGGAGTTTATATTCCAAAGTTATTCTACACTACTGGGTAAAATTTTGAAAAAATAAGTAATCCAAACTACAAGGTCTGTATATAAAAAACTTGTACACCCCGTTTACAATTAAATCTTGGATTTCTACCTTTGCTGGTCCAGTATGTCATATAAGCTGTATCCTAATTGAAACAATTGAAGTTAGCTTGGCGATTTTCAGAATAAACTAAGTGTAAATAAATGTTTTATAACTACACACTACTGTATAAATTACTTTACATTTAAAGTTATGGCTCAAATTTGTTCAAGTGATAGGAGAAATATTATTAAACTTAAACTAAAATGGACTTCTAATTTACCGATTTAATCAATAATTAGTCTTTAATTATTCCTCCAAAGAATATTCCAACTAAATTCCTCTTATTTATGTCAAAGAAATCCACTCATTAATAAAAAAAATCATCTTTGTACAGAAGGTATAAATAATGTGCCATATTAAAGAATTAAGTGGGTAAGTAAGGAGAACCCTGATATGATATGTATATGATAAGTCGCCACTACCTAGCTGGTTGTACTTGTTATTAATCTCATAGACTAGTAGCCTATAGTCAAATTTTCATAGGAGAGTTACGATCTGACATGAAGGCCTAGTCATACCTCAAGTCAAGTTAGCTGAAACTCACTTTTAGAAAATATTATCAATACTTATAAAATAAAACCTATACGACGGTAAAATATTATTTATTTTTATTGAAAAAAAGGTTATCATATTTGAAAATAACTTTTCTACGCAAAGAAGACTATAGCTATTAATGTCTACATAATCAAGGTGATCATTTTTCACACTTTTATAAAATAATTAGGATTGTAAGAATTGACATTCAAGAAATAAATTCCTACTAAAGGCTGGTTAACACTGAAAGCTAAGTTAAGGAAAATTGGTTCTGCTGTTTAGAAATTTAGCAATCTACATATTTAAATATATTGTCTTACATAGAAATCTAAGCTAAATTAAGCTAGGCTAAGCTGTATCTTGCTACACCACACTATGAATTTTCCGATTGCTGTCCAGGAATTTTTTCCTTCTTCCATATTGAGTCGTTGTAATTTACGCATGTGCATACCGCAGTTTGGACAACGTGTTGGACATCTGGATAGTTGAAAATAATCAAATAAGTGTTGAAGTTCTGTTTTCAGTTTATTTTACTTATTGTTTAAGTAAAAATTATATTTAGGTTTTATATTTAAAATTGTTTTTGAACAAGTCAAACCTTCAACTAAATTTTCTTTCTCCTCCAAAAAACTACTAATAGCAGCAACTTTACTTCCTCAATACTATCATCTGAGCTCAAACAATACATTTTGAAAAATACCATAGCTTAATTTAATTGTAGCAGACCAGAAAGAAACCACGGTGAATTCAGGAGAGAAAAGAGGTACCATAGCTTAGCTTAGAAATATATTAATAATATTTAGCACCACGTCTTACTACCCGTTCGAGTTATACGCTTTAAGTACTAATCACGCTAATAGATTAGGAATTTGGAAGGTTGATTTAGAGGAAGTGAACCCGCAATTTCGTGGAGGGAGTGTGGAAAACCATTTATGAAAAACCACCCCCAGTTCACCTGACTGAGATTCGAACCTCGATCTCCCCGTCCTCGGCAGTCGAGCTCAACACGACTAGCGCGTTAGCTAACTACGCAACCGAGGCGGGTCTTAGCTTAGAAATAAGTGTGAAACTAAACTGACAAAACGCCAGCACAGCATAGCTTAGCGTTATGTGTAAACCAGCCTTAAGTCTGATGCATTCATACTTTTCCTTTATTGACCACCCTGTAGATGTCGATAGGATAGAAAAATTCATTCTGAATGTTTTGTATGTATTTTACAGTAATATATTATACACCTTTACAGAAATTATTCTTTCTCAACAAATCATCTTTCATGATTATTTTACTGTCTTTTTCATTACTTTAACAAAGTTTTGTATTTCCTTGAGGTATTTAACGTCCACTTACTGAACTGATTGATTATATTATCAGCACAGGAGCTCAACAAAGCTACTCATGGCTTAATCAAAAGACTACTGAGAAAATATATTAATTATCCCTCAAAATAAGATCATCATTTAATCATGGAAACAATTCTGATTTATGTTGTTTTCTAATCCCTAGATAATCCAATAATCTAAGAATAAAATGTGGGTATGTAATAAAGAAACTCCAAAATAGTATATTAATTATACCTCACACTATCTATGAGCAGAAAACTTAGATCAAGACATTACTGACAAAAAATTTATTTGGTAACTTTTTAAAGAAAATCATGGATTTCACTATTTTTAAACACATTGATTTAGGCAATTGAATTGTCACTGTATGGTGCATGAGCTAATATATTGTACTGTTATTATTATTATTATTATTAGCACCGCGTCTTACTACCCGTTCGGGTTATACGCACTTACGCTAATGTGTAATGGTAGGGTGATTGTGAGATGAAATGAAGGACCTACAGTTTAACGTGGAATCCGAACCACGGTGGAGGCCTGGCATTCCCCACTTTCACAAGATGTCTTGTCAGAGGTGAAGGAAGGGTTTGGTAATCAGATAAATCTTTGCCTCGACCGAGGATTGAACCCCGGCCGCCTACTGTACTGTTAATTGTACACGAACTAACTGTATAAATGATTAGTAATTAATATCAAGTCTTATTTACTAATTAGCGTATAATCCAAACGGGTAGTAAGACGCGGTGCTAAGTATTATTATTATTTACTAATTTCTTAGTAATAAATATTTAAATCAGTTTCTAAACTAGGCAGCTTATTGGTTTGATATTTCTTAGTTTTTTTCATTTATTTGAGATATTGAACGTGAAATTTCTGACCCAACTGACTATATCAACACACGGCTTATAAACAAAATTAAATCTATAAAAGACCTATCTTTCAGTCTCCGGACATTTATTCATCACTGTGAAAGATGAGAGCCTCATTTCAAAAATGATAAATATATCAGCCATGCCAGAAATGGAACCCAAAACCCTTAGCTCAGTAGACACCAACGTTACCGACTAAGCTAACGTGTCGGATGCTTTGTAATTAAAACTATAAAGTATATTTATTTTAGCTTTTTGTGAAAATTCACCTGTTCTCATTGAGTTTTATTTAGACACAAAAACTTCCTTTGTTTTCCCGTATCTCCCAGTTTTCAAGGTATGTGATACCCTGATATGCTACTAACATAATATAAAATATTTAATAACATAATAATACGATATATAAGGGCAATAAGGGCATAATGGTCTTAATCTACCATTAAAATAAGTGTTTATTATTCTTAATATTAAGTAATTTAGAGCAATTATATACTAGTATAATTACACTATTGGTGTAAACATCTATATTCCAGTAAATATGTCCGTGATGAAAATAATACGACCGTAGTTTTACCAAACCTAAAAAAATAAATTTAAAAAAAAGTGTGAAGGGGTAGGCTGTGGGTTGGGGGGAGGGAGTCAGGATGACGTTTGGATGAACTCGGTCTGGAGATAGACGATTTCCGCCAAGGAAAGATTCATGATGGCTGGGTCCACTAGCCCTACTACATCAAACCCAGAATCTATAACCGTAAAAAATAGACATGGTGACACCTCCGACTTGGTACTGAATTTTAAAGATTTATGGTACACATCAGAAAAGCACATGGAAGAAATAAAATGGCCTTTTGTGTTTACGCCCATTCTCCCCCTACTACCCTACGATGCCTTCTATCCCTATTTCCCCCTATCACCACCTCCAATGATCCAAATTGAAACAAATTGCACGACGTAGCACACGGGCTGCTAACTAAAAAAATAATCTCTAATGCTCAAGTTTAATTGTAGTCGTTAGTCGCTCTGTCGATTGGTAAGATTGATGAAGCGTTGTTCTTTGTATGAAGATAGCATTCTAATTAATATATATGTATAAGAAAATAGAATACTTATGAAGTCGAAATGCATTGCTAAATCAGACGATGTAAAACTTATTCAGAGTTCACTATCATTAACTATTATTATTACCTGAAAGGTATCTTTAAAACTGAGTACAATATCTATTCAGTAGTTTTCTACAAAACTTGGATAATATAAATACAAATTCGATTATGATATTATTTGATCCGATAATTCAAATTAAACCAAACTATGGAAACTATCGAGAAGGTTTTATGATGTTGCAAATAAATCATTGTTCTTAAAATATGTTAATATATTTTACTAATATTTCTTGTGAGATAAAGTAAATGCCTATTAATTACTACTTGTTAACCAAAAAATAAGCCTAAATGTATTTACCAAAACAGCCATTATAAAATCTTTCCATATCCTATAGTAGCACGCTTGGATAATACTTAGAAAATGTGAGAACTTTGAGGACTGGAGATAATATTATTACCCGTTCGGGTTATACTTACTTACGCTAATGTGTAATGGTAAGGTGATTGTGAGATGAAATGGAGGACCTACAGTTTAACGTGGAATCCGAACCACGGTGGAGCCCTGGCATTCTCCACATTCACAAGATGTCATTAATACACGTCTTGTCAGAGGTGAAGATAGTGGTCTTTACAATTTAACTTTGACAAGGAGAATTATTGTTTCATAAATGTGTTGAAGAACATAATTAGTTTATGATAACTTATAAGACTAGGCTCTACAACTAATTACATGCATTTTTTTATAATGTGTAAATATTTTTATTATACATCATAATTTCAGCATGCTCTAGTCTATAATTATTCGAATTTAGTGAGTAATATTTTGCTTCGTGTCGATATTCGATTCGATCTAAAAAAAAACATATTTGCAGGTGTCTACTATTCAATGCTAAAGATTCAACGTAGCTTTTGATTCCAGCTCGTGACTAATTTATGGAAATGTAAAATATAATTAGGGGTACATAATTTTCAATGAAATTACCACTATTAAAGTATTAAAAATAATACTTATTAACAACAACAAAACTGAGGCAAATTACTAAAATATAAAATGGAATTGTTTTGATGAGATAAACCGAATCAGTGATCAGTTGGCCCAAAGCATCTGATTCTCAAAGAAACCATTGACACGGAGGCTGAAGTATATTCCATTCACGGTAGGAACTACTCTCTGAAAGGTCTTTTTTCCTACCAATATCCTACTATATAGTAAATTTATTGTAGGTAAAAAGGCCTTTCAGAAGTCAATTCCTACGGTGAATGGATTACACCCTTGCTCTTAATTACCCCTTAACCCAGAGATTAGGACGTTAAAACCTATGCTCATTGCTTCTGATTATATTATATCTATTCTTAAATGCATATTAATCAATGTGATATCCTTTATTTCAAAACATGTGCATATTATAAATTAGTTTAGTTTACGAAAAAAGTGTTAGGAATATTTAGTGATTCTGTTTTTATCTGTAAAACTTTATTTACTAAAATCACTCAATTTTTAAGTTATTATCTACCACAAACATTTTTGTTTCATTATATTAATTGTAAACTGATTAATTATTAATTTCCAAAACTTAAAACAATTTGTGTAGATAGGCCTATAACCCTACATGTGGTCTTCACAGTTAAACAAGATTGATCCAATTTTAAATTTTGAAAATCCTTGAACTATTCAAGGGTTTATAGACAAATATTATTAATTTTCCCGGCATTTATATGAAAAATCGTGAAAAAATAAATATATATTTTCACAGTTTTCCATCAAATTCTAGACGGAAGTATTATTAAATACAAAAAAGTCAATAATATTTGAAAAATCCCAATATTTTTGTAGAAAGGGGTAGGATAATGAGGTGCTCTTCAGTTTCATATAAAAAAAAATTGTAAGTATATTTTAAAATCTCATTTACGTAGATAAACATTTTCCCTGACTTCCTCAAGATTTTTTCCTGTCAAATAAAACTCTCTCAATTAACCACGACACTCCTGATAAATTTACTCTCGCCTATGAATAACATTTCACTGACTCTTTTTGTATTTTGCACCAAATAAACTAATCACGTGTCGTACCAACTCAGGATAATATGAACTTATATTTTATTATTTAATGTTAAGTCTAGTTTGATGAAGATTAAAATTAAAACTAAACTATTATTGTAATACTAAAAATGTGCATCCATTCGTAAATAGTAAAATATAAATTATTGTATTGTGATTTTATCGTAATTAAAATTTTAAATAAAAAAATTGCAATAGTATATAGCTCTAAAGATGAAGTAGCACCTATATATTATTATATTCGAGATTAATTAACATAATTATTTGTGATTTTTCTTACGTTAACATCTTATATAATTTAGGTAAGAAAATCATTAGTAGCAATTATCATTTAGTCTTTACTTATATTAAAATTAGAAATACACCCTTATAGAGGGAGAATCACTAAAAAACTCTAGTCTCCCCCCCACCCCTCCCCCTATTCCCTATCACATACCCCCACCGACAATTGAGTTATCGTATACAGCGGTCCGCACCGAGCCCCTCCCCTCATTCCATGAGTTCTAATGCTGTTCTCGCATTATTTCCTTCCCTTCCTCTGTAATTCCCCTCTTTCCCTTTTTCTCGACCTCCCGATACTACCCGTATATCATCTCTCACCTTTTAAATAACACAGAGTTCAGTGAGGGGGGAGGAGGTGTGTGTGTGAGGGGAGATAGCCTAGCCCCCTTGCGGTGGATACGGCAGTCGTGAATCAGCCTCGTGCAGACCTTATAAGCAAACAGGTCTCATCTCCAGAGCTTACGATAAAACAGGATCACGTACACATTGTTAATATCAATGGTGTGTGAAGATTATAAAACTTCGAATTCACTCTGAAAATTTTTAAAGTATGACTTCACCCAGAACAAAAATTCTGCTTCAACAATCGTGAAGCTTCACCGTTAAAAATATTGCCAGCTAAAATATACATTTATGTTCAATTTTCTTCATTTATCACTGGCGTTTTAAATTACAAAATAATGTCCACATGACAAAAATGTATGGGAATACAATTACACGATGTGAAATTAATGTTATCAATCAATACTTTGTATGTGAAAATATTTAGTATCTAAATTAATATTAATGTTCACTATATTTATTTTTTAAATTGGAAACGATTTAAAAATATCCAAATTGGAATCTGCTTCAGGAATATTCCTCCTATTCGTTTCAAATGAAAAAAGTGGGCATTGCACACTCTTTTTAGTACCTTTTTAAGAGTTTATATTATGACTATTTTGATAAAATAATTAAAATGTAAATTATAATCATTTTATTTTAGTTACAAGGTTGGATAAATATATTTGATTAATTTTATCAAAATTGAACCATAATTAAAGTGTTCACCCCTTAAGTACCGCAAAAAAGACAGGGTGGAGCACTAAAGAAAATGGACCATTTCGTAAAGAAGACGAAAGAAATAAAGTTGAGTGAAGGGAAGAAGACGTTTTTGCCCTTGCAGACAATTTTAAGAAGAAACCTTCTCCCTTATCCCTTTGGAAAAAAAAAGACAACCCAAAGAGAATCAAGAAAAGCAATTAAAATATATACCGGTGGTGTATCGTAAAACAAGTTGTCCTATATCATGCTGTGAGTTAGTATGTCAGGGAGGGACATTCTGAGGGGGAAAGGGGATGAGGGGCAGGCGGGTGATCTTGTACGTGACATCGTAAGACTTTTGCCAGGACGGGTATTGGTGAAGTATCAGGCTTGCACCGTCTCGGGGTGTAATATAAGACTGACACGTAAATATAAATTAAAGTGTATTCGTATACATTGAGGAGTAGAAAACTAGAGGCTCAGATAAAATATTAATCAAATTAAATTTATTTTAGCTTTCACTCCGGATGAAAAATGTTAATAAAACAAACTGCAAACGCGTTTATTCTTTCTTTCAAATCTATGAATTGAATTTGAGAGTTTAAATTGGTTGAATGGCTTGAATTAGATTCGTTTGGTATTAATTAGATCTAATATTAAACGGTAAGTTGTCATAAATTATAGCTATTTTGTAATCTAAATCTATATTAGTTTTTTGGGTCTCTAGCAATATTGAACGCTTATAACCCAAGCGGGTTGTAAGGCACGACGATAAAAACTAAAAAAATAATGAGATAGTTGTTTGTTATTTCAAAAAATTGTCTTCCCCGAGATGTATAAAGATGCCAGCATGGCTCCGTACTATAAACAACTTTCCATTTAGAGTTGAATATATATTTGCTCGTGTAAAGTAAAATCATTTTCAAGGAAGTTTTACTCAAATGGCCGCAGTTCTGTAAAAGTGGTAAGGATACAAAGAACTATATCTCCCTTTCTACAAAGTAAAATAAAAGACCAGGATCAGTATATTTGTAGTTTTAATAATAAATAACTGTTTTGAACAAAATAAATGAAATATATTTGTTCAGAAGATATGTTTAGTTTAATTTTCTACAGAATATAGACTATCAACTTCAACAATTTCTTAAATGTGTGTCATAAACGCTGTGGCTTTTGAACAAAAATGATTTTAGTAAAAAAAATGATTTTCAAATTCTATTATGCTCATGACACATATTCAAGACCTTTCATTGCTCAAATTAAAATACACGTACATTACTTACTGGAGCAATGTTATATACATTTTGCCCAGAAATGTTTTTGTTATTAAAACTGTAAGAATACTGTCCTTTAATTCTTATTCCCTTCCATCTCACCTAAATAAATACAGTTAATCATTTGTTATGGTCACGACAATTATTTGATTAACGTGAGGATTCTTTTGGAGGTTTAATAGTAAATTTTTAATATTCGGTACAAAACAAAATATTGCAGTGTGAAGAATTTTACCTAAAGGAAGATAGAATCTTAACCATAAAACTATTCCATAAATAAGGTTTTCAATTATTTTAAATAAATTTGTGTGTAATAAAGCATATTATTTAAAATCAAATTTATGAAATTTAAGAGTACTCTATGTGTAAACGTCCTCAAGAACAGTAGACCTATATGTTCAACTGTCTTGAATTCACAAAACATTTTCTAACGAGAAAGCAATATATTTAGACAAGTATAGCTACAAATAAACAGAAATACCATTTGACTCTATATAACTATTAGGGAGGAGGTGTGAAATAATACGTAATCTACGAAACTTGATTATCCTAAAAATATTTTGCGATGAAAACAGCGCTTATATTTAATCTTTATATTGTAACATCCTCCATTCCTCAGTATCATCATCCCTTTTTGGACCAAATATCTTCCTAAGCACCTGGTTTTCGAACACCCTACATTCATTTTCATCATGCAAGGTAAGATATACCACTTTTTACACCCTTAAAGAGCAATCGGTAAAGTTATTGTTTTGTATATTTTGATTTAAGCATTCCTTGACAACAGGCGAGATGACCACAACTTACTGACCAAGTAGTAGCGTGATTCTCCCGATGGTATTCTTTTCACAATTTCCAATCTTATATCTTTATTGCTTGTAAAAATTGTTCTTATGTAATTAAACTTACTAACCATTTCAACTCCTTACAATAAAGTAAATTAAAATTTTAACATTAAGTATCATCATAAACATAATAACAAGAAATTAAAATAAACGTTATGCTTGTTTTAAACAATTAATATACTAAATAATTTAGTATGATTCATATCTTTTGATTAAAATTTTTTATTAAATTTTAGTTCACAAATAATTTATAAATTTACTATTCTCTCAACCTTTCCTTTCAGTGTGTAAAATATCAAAATATAATACGGAATTTAAATAACTGGATGGTTTGGACCAAACATTTAAAAGAACATATTTATCATCATTGTAATTTATTTTTTTATGCTCTTCAGTCCAAATAAACTTACTTTTGAAACTAATAGTGGATCTGGCTCGTAGAAAAGTCTAAAAACACAAAGTCATTTGAATCAGATAATGGCGGTAAAAGCCCATTTATCTTGCGTGGTGTAGGCAACTGGGTGACCCTCCCCTTTTTACAGCAAAGGATGTGCATCATAAACTGGCCCTCCATGTCACATTTTCTGTAAACAATGACACAACACACAACACACACTTTAGTTTTATATTTATTACCTCATTTAACTATCCCACTCTCTCGTGTGTCCACCAACATTAAAACACACCAAATCTACTTTTATAAGTTCCTCAGTACACTGGTGCCAAAAAGAGTTGAACCGTAACGAAAATATGTATTTTGTTAATGCTTTAAAACTGCTTTCAACGAGAATATTTTTAAACCTAGCCACATATTATTATTTGCTGTTCAGGATGTTCGAATTTTTTTTTAGTAGGGTAGGAATGAGAAAGGTCCATTAAACAAACCATTCTTATTACATTCGACGAGGATTCGAGCAAGAACATTTTTTTTTTACTGGAAAATCAGACTAAATGAGTTTAACGTTTAGTCCACGTGCTCACACACAAAAAAAAACGTGATTATTATAAAGGGTAGTGTAACAGAAACTAACTTTTAAGGTTAAATTTAAATTCCATTTGTTTACAAAATATGAAAACAGGAGAGGTAGCATAGCCCACTCAATTTAGTTGCCTAACGTATTTCGTTGTAGAGCATACAACATCTCGGATTGTCTTATTATCAGCTGAGATTGTCCAAGTAATGATCCCAAAACCACCCTTATTTAATCTGATCTCACACTCACATGAAAACCAAATCCCTCCTCTAATGTTTCATTAATTTATTCGTTACCCTATTAATATCGGGAGCAGGCAAAGTGATAGACAACAAAGTGGCCGACACGAGAGGACAAAGTGGTGGACAGCAAACTGCTAGACACGAAGATAACGACACGGACCAAGTGATCGACACGAGCTGGACCATGTGATAGACAACCAACCGGTAGACAAAATAAAAACAATTATTTGGAAGAATGGGTGGGTCAAGTGGCCGACACGACTTGGACCAACTGATAGACAAGCTCATGTATAGGAGTACAAAGTGATAGACAACCAAGCGGTCGACACGAGAGGACCAACTGCTCGACAAACTTTGATATCATCCAGTTAAGAGTGGTCTAAGTGACAGTACAGTTAATTCAATACACGAGTGTCCTTGTTTTCACTAAATAATTTTCCCCCCACCCATCATCTTAACCTCACACTTCTTGACATATTTTTGTAGGGTCTGCTAAAGTAAAAATGTAGGTGAGAATAAATCCAACTAACGATGACCTTATAAAATAATATCATGAATTGAACAGTCTCAATTATTTCTGCAACTCTGGCTGCAACATTAAAGAAGAGTGATCTTTGGTCCACAGGTATGAACTATCTTATTTTTATATTAATATATTAGAGGTGAGGAGGGTATAATTTTGAGAAAATACACCCAAATTTTCATGAAGAAAGATTTGAAAACCATTGAGTAAAAATTTCTTAGTGGCCTTTATTAAAATTTGAAATTTGACAACAGTTTTACAATTGTATGTAAAATTGGTAACTGGCAATAAAAGACAGTTAAAAGGATTTTATTGTTTTTCAAAGAGATAATTTTAAGATATAACCTGTATATTTAGTGCTACCTATTTTTAATTTTTAGCACCGCGTTATACCTACTAGAGAGTTACTACCCGTTCGCGTAATACGCCTATATACTAACTACGCTAATGTGTTTAGGGATGAGTAAGGTTGAATTTAGAGGAACTGCACCCGATTTTTTGCGGAGTGAGAGTGGAAAACCATTTATGAAAATCCACCTTCAGTCAACCGGCTGGGATCGAACCCCGATGAATGATATCGATGTTTAACGTGTCGGGTGGAGAATGATGCATATTTATTTAGTACCTTTTCACCTTTTCAAACCGTTTCAGAATATTTTTAGGGATGAGTGGTAAGCAGGGAGATCATATTGTTTAAGGTACAAGAGCTAAGCCATCAGGTATCAAGAAGTGGGTGGTATGATGATGAATACATCGTTTAAGGTACAAGCACCAAGACGTCAGGTATGAAGGAGTGGGTGGTAAGATGATGGATACATCGATTAAGGCATAATATATTAGCTGTCAAGTTTTAAGGAGTGGCTGGTAAGCAGGGTGGTTGGTAAGAGGAAGGATTGAGGCTGTATGGGATCAACACGGCCATGATCGATCCAGACTACTTCTTGCTCAGGATGGATACAGGAAGTCGTATGGCTGGAAGGAGGTAAGAGCACAGGATGGGGAATGGAAGTTGTGCAGATCAAGGCTGGGGAGTAGGAGACTGTGAGGAGGGTAGAGGAGCGATTGGCGGGCATGATAGGAGAAAGGGATGAAGGCTGCGAGGAGAGTACGGGATAGAGCCTGTAATCAAGATTCAAGGGCAGAGGGGGCTGCAAGGATGGGGGCTGCAAAGAGGTGGGCTACAAGGGGCAGAACGACAAATACAGGGACATAAGGTGCTCTTGTATAATTAAGAGCATTTTAAGGTTAGGTTAGGTTAGATTAGGTTAGAGGAGAAAGTGATCCACCCCATTCAATGTGGTGGATCAATATTATTATTATTAGCACCGAGTATTACTACCCGTTCAGCTTATACGCACTTACGCTTATGTGAAATGGTAGGGTGATTGTGAAATTAAATGGAGGACATACATTTTAACGTGAGATCCGAACCACGGGGGAAGCCTAGCACTCCCAACATTCACAAGTTGTGGTTAATACACGTATTGTCAGAGGTGAAGGAAGGGTTTAGCAATCAGATAAATCTGTGCTGGGACCAAGGATTGAACCCCGGACCCCAGCACAGAAGTTTGACATCTTACCCCTAGACCACCAGGTCACCTGGATAAATGTTAACCTTATAGGCGAAAGTAGTCCAGAACTGTCATTCCAACCACTACTACCATGTCATAACTTTGTTAGCTTTGAAATAAATTGTCTGTCACTTGAGCTACTATTAAGTGGATTTATCTTGATGTTTGTAGAGAAATCGGTTCTCGGGTTGGTCGCTTGGCTGTCTATCACTTTGTCCTCTTATACGGGAGCTTTTCTATCACATGGTCCAGCTCGTGTCGATCACTTGGCCCATGTCGTTTCTGGGTGTCTAGCAGTTGGTCTTTTACAGATTTGTTCTCTCGTGTCGACCGCTTGGTTGTCTATCACTTTGTACTCCTGTACATGAGCTTGTCTAGCAGTTGGTTCTAGTCGTGTCGGCCACTTGACCCACCCAGCCTTTCAAATAATTTTTTATAGCTTGTAGAGAGGTTTGTTGTCTAGAATTTTGTATGGTTCTATTAATATCAATTGTATTATTCTTTAACGGATGAAACTTGTTTATATTAATTGCTAGTTCATTTATTTCAGCCATATTATTGGAAAATTAATGAGTCTCGGTTATTTGACTGGCTAGTCCATGTATATAAGATAGATACATTATAGCACCTATCTAAGATATATAAGTGGTTGAGTATGAATCTCAGAGAAATCCAGTGCGAGTCCAGTCTATTTTTGGGATCACAGTTCACAGTCGTGGAGTCAGTGCCGTCAGTGCCGTCAGTGCAGTGCAACGTCGTCAAAGAGTTTATTTTGTTTATTTTGTGATATATTCCGTGCTGACTAAGGTCAGCTAGTGTGGTATACCACAAGGGACGCGTCAAGAGGAGGGAATGGCCTCCAACTTGGCTGTAGACGTTGAAGAACGGACGATGAAGACATGGAGGACCAAGGCCAGGAAGCAGGTCCTTCCAACACTAATCCAAAACTACCAATAGATACCGATAAAACCTTTGAGCCAGTCTCTGGACTCAAGCGGAAGCTCAGGACCAGGCCGGGACAGGAAGTTCCGCAGTCGAAGGCTATAATAAGTGAACAATAAGTTTGCTAGCTTGTCTAGCCTACAGGATGAAACAGCGACCAGTCAAACGGGGCAACCAAGTGGAGGCATGGAGAAAAGTTCCACCCCGAGGCGTATAAAGACCCCTCTGGTGGTCGTAACTAACGCGACACAACACAAAAATGGTATAAAGCTCCTAAACATCGGCTTGCAAGACGATTACAAGATGTACTGTATTGCACAGGGGATTAAGGTGGTCACGACCTCCTTCAGGGATTACTCCACCCTGTTAAAGATACTCAAACAAAACACTTTAGAACACTTTACGTATGTACTTCCCAAGGACAAGTCCTTCAAGGTTGTTATCAAGGTCCTTCACGCAAGTATGCCCAGCTCAGACATAAAGGCGGAACTGGAGGACAGGGGATTCACGCCGACCGATGTGAGACAGTTATAATTGAAATCATCCCCACAATCTGGGACACCGAGACCCCTACCTATATTTGTCTGCACCTTGGCGAGGACAGAAGGGGTGAGTGAGGTCTTTAAGGTACCGGTCATCAATCATACTGTAGTCAAGATTGAGGAGTATCGTGCTTCACAGAGTAAAATTCTTCAGTGCCACCACTGCCACCACTGCCAACATTTTGGACACTTTAAGAACTACTGTGCTCAAAAACCACGCTGCGTCAAGTGTCTAGGAGAGCACCTGACGGTAAAGTGCCGGAAAAAAGAGAAAATAACGCCAGCACAATGCGTGAACTGTAAGGGACAGCAAGCAGCAAATCACCGCAACTGCCCTATTTATCTACGAGAGCTGGAGAAGAAAAACCAGGTGTCAGAAAATAAAAGAGAGGGGGAAAGTAAAGTGGCTAGCCCTTCTTCCCACGTGGCTGAGAATCGCAAACCCTCTACTAGCCAGAAATCTTCTGCTAGCCAACCAATATCAGCAGTAAATATGGGATTGAATCAACCATCTTACAGTGGGGTCGTCAAGAATCTTGCCAAGAAGGACAAAAAAGAAGACCGTTTAACGGAAGAATCCTTAGACTTGAAGGACTTTCTTCAAAATCTCAAGGAAATCAACGTGGTGGGCTTACTTCAACTCCTTAGGAAGTACCTCGTATGGTTGAAGAATGCTACTGACAAGACAACAAAAGATATGCTTCTTCTGGAAGCTGCAACCGAATTATTCTGCGATTGAAACTGATAAGGGAAGAGGTGTAGAAGAGTCATTGAACATACTGTTCTGGAACGCTAATGGCATACCCCAACAGGAACACAAGTTTCGACAACTACTGGGGAAGTATGGAGTCGACGTAGCACTGATCTATGAGACACACCTATCGGAACAGAAGAAGATGCGGTTCTACGGATACGAGTTGTATCGAAACGATAGGACAGCTGGCCGGGGAGGGGGCACAGCCATGCTGGTACGCAGTAACCTTGTACACTATCAAACGACTTTACCGGCTATGGACTATATTGAATCCACTTCAATAGCTATTCCCACAGGGCGGAAACAGATAGTGTTTAACGCTATCTACAGAAGCCCTGCGGTCCCATTCACCATCAATGACCTAGACAGGCTCAAGTCAACAAAGGATTTCCTCGTAGCGGTAGATCTTAACTGTAAACATACGAGTTGGAACAGTCGCAAGTCCAATCAGGCAAGTCGGACATTGGCTGGCCAGGCAGCAATGAACTACACAGTCCTGGCGACTAACGAGCCGACGTTCTACCCATCCAACTACAGGAATATTCCCGATGTTCTGGATGTTGTCTTGACGGATCTTGATACGCTTCCGGAAAAACTCTAATCCTTAAACGAACTTGACTCCGACAACCTCCCGGTCTTTGGAAGGATAGCCCTGAAGACAAACCCAAGATTGTCGTACCCTAGGAGGAAGATACCCAGGAGGAACTGAGACGAATATCAGTGGGTATTAGCGGACGCAGTATTGTTGAACATGGAGGTAAACTCCCCGGAAGAAGTGGACAGTTCCATCACTCTTCTGACAACCACATTACTCGAGGCATACTGAGAGACAACTGTATTCGAGACGCCACCGGTTTTGTTGAAGAGGAACGACCCGGAGCTAAGTTACTTGATAGCTTTGAAGAGAGAAGCGCACAGGGAATGGAAGCAGCACCGGGATCCGAGGCTTCGTGCATAGTACAGTAGGATAAGAGCCCTTGTACGTAAAAAGGCCAAGGCTTTGAAGATCACTTACTGGAATGAGTATGTAATGAACACTTTGGCTGGGGATGCCAAAGTGTTGAAGGTGACGAGACTGCTCAAAGGTACGAAAAGAAAGGCAGGGACCATGGTCATCCACGGAAGGAGTGGGTTGAAATTCCGGGGCGAGGCTAAGTCAGAGGCCATTGCGGAATCTCTTGAAGACCAGTTCAAGGCTAACTTAGAGCACCAAGATGAAGAGTTTACTAGGACAGTAAATAGAACGATTGGGTTATACCTAGCAGATCCTTTTATAGAGCTACCGCCCCCTATCACCAGAAATGAAGTCACCCACCAGGTGGAAAAGCTGAAGCTATACGGAAAGCGGCAAGTCACGACAGGGTCTCGAACTAGATGTTACCACACGTTCCGGAATGTGTAATCCATCTCTTAACAAGAATGTTTTCAGCGGCATTACTGGCAGGTTACTTACCGGAGGCGTGGAAGGTTGCCGACGTCGTTTCATTGCCCAAACCAGGCAAGGACTACAAATTCCCGCAGAAAGGCGACCCATCAGTCTGCTTAGCTGCGTAGGAAAACTATTTGAGAAAATTATTCTGCAGATATTGAAAGCCTTCGGCAGAGAGCGTCGAATTATCCTCGACATCCAATTCGGATTTCGGAACCGTCACCCAGTTCTGAGTCTAGTGGAGGACACGGCAGAGATATTTAATCAAGGGGAAATCACGCTAGTTGCACTCATGGTTGTAGAGAAGGCGTTTGATAAGGTTTGGCACGCTGGCCTTATTTACAAATTGATCCAGGCCAATTTCCTAAGTGTTTATGTACATCTAATCAAGAGCTTTCTAACTGTACGACACTTTAGAGTTAAGATGGAAGATAAAAAGTCGCCTCTTCATAGTATTAGGGCGGGGGTAGCGCGGGGGTCGGCTCTCTCACCGTTCCTATGCACTGTGTATGTTGCTGATATCCCCATGGACCCGATGATCAAGACTCGGCTCTTCACAGATGATACTCTGTTCTACATTGCCAACAGGAACGTGAAGTACGCTCATCTCCACCTGCAGCGGTCCCTGGACAATTTTAGCAGTTGGCTGGAACAATGGAGGCTAAAGGTCAACGCAGAGAAATCGACAGCCATGATAATTACGAGGAGACCCCAAGCCCCGGCCCAGCTTGTAGTGTTGTAGGAGGCTATCTCCTACAAAAAGACAATGAAATACCTCGGGGTGATAATAGATTCCAGACTCACATGGAAGGAGCACGTAGTCTACTCAAGTAAAAAGGCAATGGGGGCCTTCATTGCAAATTATGGCCTGATCAAGAGCCCAGTGCTGGAGAACAACATCAATCTGTTGCTGTACAAAAGCTTAGTACAGCTTATTCTGGTATAAGGATGTGAGGCGGGGGGGTATGCTTCCGATTCAGTGATATATACTCTACAAGTAGTGCAAAACAAGGTTCTTAGGTGTATCTTATGTGTGAACACCCAAACTAACAATGCGCACATACACGCTACCACTGGTAGTGCGACTCTACAAGAAATCTTCCAGCAGCGAAGTGGCAAATTTTAGAAACAAGCCCGTGAGGTAGAAGACTTGGCCAGTATGACCTCCAACAGCCAAGTAAATACAAGAAGCCCCGGCTCGAATGAGCAAAACACCTGCACACCTTCCCAATCAACCATTTCCTACTAACCACTCCTTTTCCTCAGCATTGCCAAATCCTTGGGTCCTCATCCCCACACTTCCCCATAAGCTAGAATAATTTTTCTTCGCACCTTCACTTTCACCAAAGACATGTTCACTTAGTGTCTAATTTAATTTTATGTATTTTCTTTCAGCTCGACTAGATCTTACTTACACACTACACCAACTCACTTTGCGCCTAACTGCGCTTGTGTTTTCATCACAGTGTACGATGGCTCGAATTAGCAACTCCACACAAACACTGTCGCTCCCAACATACAAACCTTCACCCTCCAACTCAATTTTCCTTTCACAACCAATTTACACTTTTAGAAATAGAGGTTATGATCTATGACTACTGATTGGTACTTTAGGCATAAACAAGCTGCCTACACCCTCTGAAAGTCACTTCTGACATTCAGAGCGAGTAGTTCAAGGCAAACAAGGGAGCGAGCAAAGTGAGCTCAGAGAAATGTTTAGAGTATGAATCTCATGTATATGAATGAACAGTTCAATAAGATCAGTTAGATAAATAGTTAATGCATGAATCTCAGCTAGATACATTTTTAGGTTATGAGTCTTGGGTATATGAATGTGTCGGGCCTTAATCTCAAAAATATTATTGTTTATAGCATTAACCTCAGATATATCAAATTTTTGGGCATGAATCTCTGTTAAATAAATGAATACGTATCATACTAAATTCTAAATATCAGAGAGACTTTGTAATACAACTAAAAAATAATATATTAAGTTAAAACTAGCTATCAATTTTTAAATAAATAGTTAGATATTTCAATTGAAAAATATCTGCTACTTTTCTATAATACGAAAACTTTAAAACTAAAATATAATGTGTACTTGGGATATGGATGGTCTGTATAAGTTGTATTGAGACTCATGCTATTACTTAAACAACTCTAAGACAGTGGGCACGTGGACTAAGTGATCGGGATCATCTGATCCGGTTTTCTAGTGACTTCCCCTAAATTATAGCTTCCACCACCCCACCTGTGTAATTATGTGTAGGCTTATAACCTCGATGGGCAATACATAATTATTTATGCTGGCAGACTACTGCTAGATGCTATATTGTGACCTTCAGGATAAGATGTACAAGAGAAAATCAAACAATGAAAACAATTTTAATTGTTTTATAATGAATTGTTAATTTTTAATGTCAAGTATATATTTATAATTATATTATTATATGGCTATAGTTATTCGGTCTCATAATTGAATTGAACGTCTTACCAACCTCATTAATTATGTCATTAAAACCAAATATGCATACACTGTATGGGAACAATCAGACCTGTTATATTTTAAAAACTAGACGTGCTAGAAGAAAGTGAAAATATATATTTAAATCATCTTGCTAAACTGGTACAAAAATTGTTTTTTTCATATCACTGATTAAAGAAAAATGTTTCGTTTTTTAAACCAACCAAATTCATCTCAGACCCTTCATAACTAAAATATAATCATATAGCCAAAGCGGGTAGTAAGACGCTGCGCTAAAATAAAATTAGAATATACAATCAAAATTTGACAGTAAGAATGCACCACACGGAGTCACTTCCAAGAGTCAAAAGTAAATTATTGTTCACCCACCCACCTACCACGTGAATGAAACTGAATGAAATAGGCTAAGAGGAAAAGAGAGCAGGGAGAGAATTACCTTTTAAAAAAACTGTCCAGAAGATAGAGAAACGTACAAGCAATTAATTTCAGTAATTTCCATGACAATGGCTTGTGGCGAATGTTAAACTGTACAGAGTGAAAGGGGGAATAGGGGAGGAGGGAGGGAGAGGCTGCGATAACATAGAGAAAATCCTCCCTTGCCCCTTTCCCACACTTCCGATCGTACAAGCTAATTGCTGTACGCTAAGCTCAAAATTTGGGTGGCCAAAACGGCTGGCCTTAATGGAGCCAAGAGACATGATAATGGAGAACAGACACAAAAGAGTTGCTCGGAGGTGATGTGGGGGCAGGGGTTAGTATTATTGGAAATCTATATAGAGCTATGGGTATTAACACTATAAAGTTAATATTATTATTGGCACCCGTTCGGGCCATACGCAATTAAGTTAATAAACATAGCTTTGTATAACTGCATCAGATAGTTGAAATCTTCTATTGATGTTCAATTAAAAACAAAAATATTAAAACAAGATTAACTAGTA
This sequence comes from Timema shepardi, assembly GCA_902151425.1. Classification (NCBI taxonomy): domain Eukaryota; kingdom Metazoa; phylum Arthropoda; class Insecta; order Phasmatodea; family Timematidae; genus Timema; species Timema shepardi. Next base: position 333,256 of record CABFVX010000224.1, on the reverse strand, counting down.
GTTCTGTGAGCAGTAAACATCGCTCCTTCCATTCAATAAATGTTAAGTACATCATTAGGAATTAGGTCATTTTCTTGTCTTTAATACAGTCTTAAGATTTATCTTTTCATTTAAAATTGAAGTATTTCTGACACTAAGCGTACACTAAGCGTACACTAAGCTCTTGCTGACACACGGGTCCGACCAACGTCGAAATTTGGACGAAGGATGAAGCCTCTGTTGGTTCAGAGTTTGGGGTGAAGTGGCCGGTTATTTATCTTTGGATTTGGAGTTGATATCCCTATTTGGTGATGAAGTAAGATAGAAAACTAATACTATATTCGTAGTGAATGGGTGTTATTCCCGTGGCTTAAGACGTCAGTCCCGCAAAAGTAATAGTCGCAAGAGTAGCTTAAAGCTATCAATATATTACTTAAAATTTTAAATTTAAATCACTTAGAGCTCTTAAACGAAAAATCTTTTGAGCAGCTGTCATACAAAAAGGGAAAACTAGACTAAAAGACTTTGTAAGCCTATATACATCGTTCGGCCTATGTTCAAAGATTATATATGTTGAATTTCATTAAAATTGGTCCAAGACTTGGTATCTATCATGTTTTAAAGATTCTGAATAAAGATGAACAGACGGCTAACTGAAATGCCAAATACACAAATTAAAACACAAAGTTTCTATAAAGAAATGTTATACAGTTTAATTCTCACAACAACGGATTTGATTCACCTGCGCCAGTGGATACGCATCTGAGTTTGTCAGTGGCAGAAAGCTAGAGGTTAAAGTCTCAACTGGGTATACAGGGTGTATCAAGGATGGGTTTTCTTAAATTGTTTCCCATTTTACCTCCCAGGCCAATTTGGGTACATTTACTCTAATAATATATGCGTGTGAATCGAAATGGCTGTAAGACGAGGCGAATAAAAAACAAAAAATTGTCAAGTGGTATTAGTGTCAAGCAATAATTCACAAAAGGACTTCGTCATAAACTAAAAAAAAAATGTTAGCTACAGCTTAAAAGAGAAAAGGTAAATAAGATTAAAGAATTAATGAGGCTGAGGTGTTAAAAGCTATGAAAGTGTTATGGAATTTCAAAGCTGCGGGCTTAAATGAGATCACAAATAGAATGCCTAAATGTGGGGTGCGGTATTATTTGAAATGGGTTTCCCCTGTTGCCTTTACCTCCCCACCTGCCAATAGAGTCATTGACAGGTAGAGGAAGTTTTGGCTGATTTGTTATGCGAGTTACAGGTTGTTTTCACAGACCCTTATCCTTGTTGTATGAACTTAGCATTTCATGACTTGGTACCTTTGATTTATTTGTAAAATACACGTTTTTGGGTTGTTTGTAGCTCGACTCAGGATGTACACCTTGACAGAAACGTCAAGCTAGGTCACTTGTGTAATGGCTGTATTGTTTTGCGAGTTGCAGGCAGCATTCGCTAGCCCTTATCCTCATGGAATGAAGGTGAGAAGTGGATGATTTCATTTGATGAAGGATGGAATGATTATGAGATTGTAAATGTTACCGTTTTACCTTTTACCGTTACCGTTTTACCTTGTAACCATTAGCGGTATTATTCGACATGTTGTGTGAGTTATTTATTGTGTGTGCTGGGATTTCAAATGTTCCTAATGACTGGAAAAGTACCGTCACTGTTTTCTTGTACAAATTTAAAGGAAGTAAGAGGAATATAAAAATTATAAGAGAATTAGTCAGTTGAGTATCCCGGGCAAAGTTTTTACGAAAGTCTTACCTAAGAGGGTGTGTGAAAAAATTAGGACCAGGTTTGGGGTGTGCAATGGGAAAAACTAGCATTTAATATGTTGTGTTCAAAATAGCGGATCGGATTAGGCCAGAAAAGTTGAAGATGATAATTTATAATACAAAAAGTTGTAAGCAGTTACTATGTAACTATAATTATTTTTAACTATTTAACAGCAATATAAGCTGTGTCAGTATTATATGTATGCAAAAGAACCAACATGCCGGAATTCAAAAAATTGTTTATAAAGAAATTATAATTTTTCCTAAATAAATATCAGTTTTTAAAACACGTCAATATTATATTTCAATTTTGACTACTTTCGTGTTTTGTAACACAATTTAAACCAATAAATGATTAATTATCAATGTTACTTAATAGATCCCCCATGCGAAGATCAGGTAAACCATTACAAGTATTCTTGGAAACAAGGGGGTTGAAAGACAAACGAGTTATTTATAAATATTCTAGGCAATGAGAAGATTGGGAAGCTTAGCCAATAATTTAAAAATATTCTTGGAAATGAGAGGTTTAGAAATATAAACAATAAGATCAAAATCATTATAACATTAAAATGAAATGAATTTTGGTTTCTCACTTTCATTTATTTAGTGGATGGTCCATCAATAATTATTGTTAATGGCATAGATTTGTGACGTATTTTTTAAATCCCAAATAGACATGTTTTATATAATACAAATAGACATGTTTTATATAATATAAATGGAGCTTACATTTTGGAAGTAGACTGTGACTAAGACCTGATCTTAATTTACTTAGAATACGTAGTAATTTACAAAACTGTTGAAGTCACTGAACAAATCATTTACTATCTTCAGGAAAGGTGAACTATGTGCCATTACATTTAAATCATAGCACAGTCCACATGATGCCCGTTTACCAGAAGCTTATTTTTTAAGATGATTCCTGATGAGATTACATTTATTAATAAAGTTTAATTTATATAAAATATTAATAACAATTATGCAACCGCTATGCTCATGACAGATATTCAACAACTGTTAATATCAACACGTGAAAAAAAATCAAACTTTTTGATTGTTTTTGTTTGTACTAAAGCAATATATTTATTTTGGCCTAAAACAAGTTTTGCTATAAAAAAAATTCGAAGATACTGGCCTTTATTTCTCGTTCCCTACATCCTCATTTTAACTGTTGTCAAATAGAGAATTAAGTGTCCGGGACCTGGTAAGTTTGTAAGTTCAGGCGTAATATTGTATCTAATGTCCCGATTAATTTCTCGTGAAATAGCCCCTCAAGAGGGATGATGCATATTCATCCATCTTTGCCAAAATCAGTGGTCGTAGGTAATCAAGCAGAACGTTTCGTAATCTCGATGTGTCTGTCCCCTAGATTCCGTCAACTAATCGCAGCCGTGATCTAAACAACTACCGTAACGTCCCAATGAATCGAACCAATCTGCCTTAAGTAAACCTAATAACCTAGCTCAAGCTTCGTGCTCTAATCTAAAGCGTGTGTCCATGTCCTACTGATGTACATAGTAACTCTCCTTCTATTCTCCCCTTTCGATGTTCGTGTCAAAGGTCAGTTAGCCCTGGTTGATTCGCCCCCAGGACATGTTGTAATTGCCGCTACATGTGTCTCTCATTAGCTCGCGGGCCTCGAACACAAGGCTGCTACTAGACTCCTCGAGTTCCACATCTAACAAATGACCGTTCCATGTTCCGGCAGGTCATTAGAATAGGGAGGGTTGAAGGAACAGGGAACACCAAGAGACTAAGAAACTTTTATGTGCCTCAATTTTCATATAATATTATTATTATTATTATTATTAGCACCGCGTCTTACTACCCGTTCGGGTTATACGCACTTACGCTAATGTGTAATGTTAGGGTGATTGTGAGATGAAATGGAGGACCTACAGCTTAACGCGGAATCCGAACCACGGTGGAGACCTGGCATTCCCCACATTCACAAGATGTCTTGTCAGAGGTGAAGGAAGGGTTTGGTAATTTTCATATCAAAAACCTTCTCTGATATATTAAAAAAACTATTAGAAATTTTGTTCATGTATTCATACGTAAAGCCATATAAACTGCAGTTGTGATTTTTGAAAGATATTATCAATACCTATAAGATAACACTAATAATATTGTAAAATATTATCAATGTTTACCACAAAAAATATGTTTGTTATGCGCAAGAATAAAATAATACAAAATGTTGTTTTAGATTTTAATTGAATCTTCAAACTTGGTTTAAATAACATTTAAAACTAATGTATTTTTATGTCTATGGATTATTTTCCTTTCCTACTATTTCTTATATATTTAATCTGATTCAAAACATTTTATTTAAGTTATTATTATTATTAATATTATTAGCACCACGTCTTACTACCCGTTCGGGTTATACGCACTTACGCTAATGTGTAATGGTAGGGTGATTGTGAGATGAAATGGAGGACCTACAGTTTAACGTGGAATCCGAACCACGATGGAGGCCTGGCATTACCCACATTCACAAGATGTATTGTCAGAGGTGAAAGAAGGGTTTGGTAAACAGATAAATCTGTGCCGGGACCGAGGATTAAACCCCGGCCGCCAGCACAAAAGTCTGACACCCCGGATTATAAAACAAACATTATTTATTCACCTGCATGGCAATAGTTAACCTAAATATAAAACAAGTAAAAATATTGAAATATTTTAACAGGAGACGTGAGTCCAATTGATTTATATAATTTATTCGTAAATGTATGTTATAGTTTATAATTTTACTAAAATATTATAAATAATAAGCAATTACTATAATATATAAAATACATAAACTAATAAAACGCGTTGATGAGAAAAAGGTTTATTAATTACAAAATCATAAGCTTGAAGAGAGGATGGCAAGACCAAATGTAGAATGAAATACCCTCTCAGTCTAGTCCATATTGGCACCGATCTACGGCCTCCTAGCTCAGAGTTCACGAACTTATTGGTCAGCCCAGCCGAAGGTAAAAGTTAAAATATAAGCTCGATCCCTCTTGTGAATATTCAGCTTGAATATCGTAATCTCAAAAAATATATTCGAACAGCTCATTATATATTTTACTACGTGAGTGTAACATAAAGGTAGCTTCAGGTTTATTAAATTATAATGTATAGAGACGTATAACAATTTATAAGGTGCATAGGCGTGGAAATGGAAGGCACAAGCCCCTAAATTTCCCAAATGGTCACGTTACCTAGTTTCTATGAAATCGTACTATATGTATTTGTGAGGAGCTGGGAATATATTTTTGGTGAATCAAATTTTGAGTCCTCAACGAAGTAAAATAGAAACAAAAGTAATGGGTGATGGATTAGGTATTTTACCAAATAATGGGCTTTTAATCTTAAGAGTTAACTAAAAACTTCTGAGAGGGTACAGAAAACTCTTTGATCAAAACACTCTGAATTATCATGACATTCCCCCCTCTAAATAGTTTATTTAATACATCTAGTTGTCTAATTTATGACAAAATTAAGGGGGGAAGATTCCCAAATCCCCTCCCTTTGATTTGATGGACTTGACCCCTTAAAATCTCTCTTTGCCTACGCCACTGATGGGGATTGCAAAGATAAATCAAGTCCTGTGGGGATATCTCCTTGATCCAAACTTGCACTTCTCTGTGTGAAGCACCAAAACCTTATCAGGCTTGTAAGCTTTATTTTTAGATTTATTAGAGGTCTTTCAGGCGAATGTGAAAGTAGAGTAGGATTATAGTAGGACGGACTCTTTTAAAAATACAAACACATTTTACGATTAACATTATAACATTTTATACAATTTTGTTGATATTTTATAGTTATCTTGTTCTATCTAATATATAAATAAAATGTAAATATTGTATGTCTGTTATGATTGAGAATAGAGAAATATCTAGCTTACTCGCAGGTCTGAAATATTAAATTGGTAACACCTGTAGGATAATGTGCTCACCTTGAAGCTGGACAGTTATTTTATTTATTAGATTTTTTAAATTTATCAAAAATTGTGTCTAAATAGATAAAGTATTTTTATTTTTGGCCTGTTTGAAGCAAATAAAAAGTATTTTATGGCTACTCCGGACAAACTCGAGTACTTATGCTAATTAATAACAGACATAAAATGTGACAGCTGAAACTCACATGACTTGACGTGTGAATACGTTTCATGACCCCCCCGAATCCGAAAAAGTTGTTTTTTTTAATTTCCGTCTATCTGTTTGTCTGAACTTCCGACTAGAGCTAGAGCAATCACGCTAAAATTTTATATATAAGCTTTTTCATAGAGTTGCCCCTTGGGGTTTTTGGATTTGGATATTCAACCCTAAAGTTAAGGATAGTTAACGGATGGGAAAAAAGAGAAACACTATATTTTATCAAAATTGGTTTTAAAGAGTTTTATTGAGTTTCATTTATAAACATTTATAAATATTCCAAACCAAATGGCTACTCTGAATATTTTGGCAAAATTGGCTCCGGTTTGATGCGTAAATTATCATTTTGTATCATATCTCCAAAACTATTTGAGATACTAAATTACTTATCATTACAAATATGTAGATATATTTATAATACAAATATTTTATTCCAGGCACATTTTTATAAAACCAATAACTTTCAAGATATACGTAAATATATATATTTTAAACTTTTAGAACACTAAATTATTATTATTATTGTTATTATTATTATTATTATTATTATTATTATTATTATTATTAGCACCACGTCTTACTAACCGTTCGGATTATACGCACTTACGCTAATGTGTAATGGTAGGGTGATTGTGAGATAAAATGGAGGACCTACAGTTTAACGTGGAATCCGAACCACGGTGGAGGCCTGGCATTACCCACATTCACAAGTTGTCTTGTCAGAGGTGAAGGAAGGGCTTGGTAATCAGATAAATCTTTGCCGGGACCGAGGATTGAAGCCCGGCCGCCAGCACAGAAGTCTGACACCTTAACCCTAGACCTCCAGGTCACCCTAGAACACTAAAGGTAAAGTATTACGACCGTAAATAAAAAAAACTGAAATATTGATGGTTGTTGACGTCTCATGATCCCCAAACCATAAAAAGTGGTATTTGCGATGTCGTCTGTCTGCGTGTCTTTTTAACCACAAATTAATAATAGTTTAATTAAAAGCGAAAAGAGAACAAATCAATTTAATAAAAAAAAAGGTGACCTGGTGGTCTAGGGGTAAGCGTAAGTGCGTATAACCCGAACGGGTAGTAAGACGTGGTGCTAATAATAATAATAATAATAATAATAATAATAATAATAATAATAATAATTTAATAAAATTAGGCTGAAATAATTTCATTAAAATTCGTATCTAGGCGTTGAATAATATTATAAATAAACTGGATATTTTCATTTTCCCATTAAAATGAGATAGGGTACTCTGCAGAAGTGGAAATTTCCGTATCTCCGCAACTATTTGAGATACTAAATAACTTATCATTGCAAAATTGTAGTACAATTAAAAATAAATAACTTTTATATGAGATATTTTTTTGAAAACCAACAATTTATGAGATATTGCCAGATATATTAATACAATTTTGTGAGCTTTAGTTGTAAAAAGATACTACTTACAAGTAGGTCCTAACGCAATACTTCTCTAATACCATAGAGTAAGAAATAATAATTCTCTCAAAAAGTGTTTGTTCTCTTTCTTACAACCTCTTAGGGGAAATGTTTGTACAACAATGATCTATCTTTATAATTTTAGTTTCAATAGTCAATAATTACCTATTTTACTGGTCAACATTTATAAATGAGGAATTTAATAGCAACCCCTAATAAAACGTCGGAGATTTTAAACCGGCAGTTGACATTTTAATATGAAGTATTGACCCTTGGAGAACCAATATAAATATTTTTACATTCTAGCTTTCTTACAGGTAGACCAAGTAATGTGATCGCAAAAAATATTTTACTCAAGATTTTGATGGCTGTTTACGTTTCATGATCCCCCTAATCCTAAAAAGTGGCTTTCGCAATTCCGTCTGTCTGTCTGTCAGGCTGTACCTCGGGCTAGAGCCTTAACTATCTTACCGATTGGGCTAAGACTAGGTATATAGGGTTTTCATAGGTTTGCCCCGAGGAATTTTTGGATCAAGTTATCCAACCCTAAAATTAAGGGTAGTTTCCTTAAGGGCGGAAGAGAAAAAAAAAGATTTGATCAAAATCGGCTATCTAACCTTTGATCAATATTACTAACCGAGTGTCTACTCTCAACTTTTCATCAAAATGACTTTAACGGTCTGGCGCATAAGTTCTAATTTTTAATTTTATCTCCGTAAGACTTTGAGATATGAAATTACTTATCATTGAATTTATGTGGATCTATTTATAATAAACATCTTTGGTTAGAAATATATTTTTATAAAAACAAAAGTTTTCAAGCTATACACAAATATATTTTTCTTTTAACTTTGCTAAAACTTTAAAGTAAAGTATAACGACCGTCAAAAAACCTAGCCCGTAATGTTGATGAATGTCTACGGTTCATGACCCCCTGAACATTAAAAAGTTTTTTTTTTTCAAAGGCGTCTGTCTGTGTGTCTGTCTAACCCTAAAATTAATAGCAGTTTACTAGAGGATGAAAGGAGAAAAATTCAATTTTCTCAAAACTGACTATAACGATTCTACCTCTCTCATTTTAGACTCGATAGTCAATAATTACCTATTTTATTGGTCAAAATTTATAAAAGATAAATTTAATAGCAATGCGATAACCATAAGATGTGCATTCCCTAGTAAAATGACGAAAATTTTAATCAGAAGTTAAAATTTTAATACGAAATGTTGGCCGTCGGGGAAATCAGTATCGATATTTTTGATTGGTCCAAATATAAAAACGAAGACGTTAATTCTTTAAAAATAAAATTATAAAATTTAAAACCATAAATAAAAAAGGTTTTACTTATGTCCATCGCAATTTGTTATTAGTTTTTTTAGTGTATATGATATTACGAGTTTTGAATAAATATCTCAATTTCTAAACAATAGAGCGAGAAAGTTCGTGCGGAGTTTCATATAATTTATTTTTTAAGTAATAATTTAGGCATAAGTCTAAACAAAAATATCTAATCAATTTGAAAAAAAAGGGGAGATAAGTATAGTCTAGCCAGAGAAGGAAAGTTGGTGGTTACCAGAGTGGAGGGCTATATAATATTGTAGCAATATCACATTGAACCATCTGGGTGTGCTATACGTATAGTAATGTAGTAGGTGTGTTCCAATGTTAATTAACAAGGGGTACCAACACGTGGTAATTATGTGTAACTAATTAGATGCTGTATAAGCGTAGATCACAACACTATATCCCGCTATACCAATCCCCCCCCCAACCCTGCGCATCTCCCTTTCAATCCTATATCAACCCACGCGAAACACATCAAGTCCGTCACAGCAGTAAATTTGAGAGGATGCGACGTGAAACGATAGCGCTGTGTTTGGCTATTGAGTGTGGTGAAGGGGTGAAGGATGTTGAAGAGGGAGGGAGGGAGGTAAGGGGTGAGTGCCAGCCGATACCACTTCTTGAGTCTCTTGTGTTTGAATTCCGAGACAAGGCATCAATTATTGATCGAAGGGATAGTGGGGGGGTGAAAAATATACCACGTTTGGAGAAAAGGTCTTTGAAAAAAGAATAGACTTTTAAAAATATATAAGATAATTAATTTAGAGATCGTTTCTAATTTTAAATAGCAATACATAGAAAGGTTATATTAATGCATGATTTACTGTCACTGGCTTAGTACACGTTTGTATTATACGCACATATATTAATTTCTATAGTAAAATAGTGAAGAGTAAGGTAAGTAAATGGGAAATGTATCCAAATTTGAATGGAGAGAGAGAGAGAAACATAGTGTAAAACTACCTCAGTTCACCTGATCAAGATTAAAACCCCAACCTTCCTTTCACCGGAAAGCTAGATTAAAAAAAGGCCTGAAACTTAGACCAAGTCCACAACCACTATTATTAGCATGTGCAGGAAGAACCATCCACGTAAATAATTAATTAATGACCTGAAACAGTGAGACCACGATCTAAGACGTCTAGCTGATCTTGTTCTAGTTTTCTGGTAGCAAATATACCAGGGGCTCAAATCGCCACCCAGAAGTACCTACATATTTTGTACCTAAAGAAAATAAGAATATGTATTTCTATAACTTCAAAGTCCTCATCCGTTCCTGATAGACACCCCGTAGAGCACAAGTGGCCTGTAGTGCGTAGACAGTTTACGCTGTAGATACTTGTTCCGGACAGCTCCAAGATGTCCTCGCTGGAAAACTTGATGTAACGTCTGTAGTAATCTCTAAGACCAAGTCCCGGATTCTCTCTGTGATGCTGGCGGCTACGCATGGAGGTGCCAACTCTTACCCTACCTCATGATGTGGTGGGTGAAGGGAGGGGGGTTATCCTAATTACACTATGACGGATCCGGCGAAATTCCATTAAATGGTCGATGGCCTATCTTTCTTGATAAGAAGAACAGTGTTTTAAGAAATTATCGAGACTAGATAACAATAAGACCCTGATAAGCACCTGATTTTCTGTCAAGTGTAGTTTTGATAGGTAATTTTCTTACTTTTTAAAGAGGTTAATGATTTATATTCAACTCTGGTGATCAATTATGTTAGGGATAAAACCACCCCCCTAGTCGACCACGATGAAGAATATTAACTTCCGTACCCCTACTCCACTAGTGTAAGTATGTGGATAGCTCGGACGTATATTAAGGCACGGTAAAAAAAATGTACCAGCTACAAGAATAAGGATTCTTATTTTTTTGCCAAGTATGGCTTGAAATGGTTTGATCATTTTAAATGGGTCATTGGGATATTCAGTTAAGGTAATCTCTTTAATAGTCACGTATTTATTTGGTATTACTCTGTAACTAAAATAATTTGTCTTACATCTCAACTCAGTCGGTAGCGTATCAGTGAAAATATGAATTTTCCCTTTAACATTGATAAATTAACGGCCATAGACATGCTGTTGTGCCTGTCCTAGTCTGAATTTAAATTATAAGGTATATGAATCTACGGCAGGCCTAGCTAGCCGGTATTGGAAAATGTATTACTTTAATAAAAACTTATTTATACCATAGTCTGTAAACAGTAATGGATGTTTTAAAATAATTTCCTCTGCGCAAATATATAAAGTTATAGGAAAGATCAAACAACTTATCTGTGAAGGAATGATTCGGTCCCGGCACAGATTTATCTGATTTATAAACCCTTCCTTCACCTCTGACAAGACGTGTATTAATCACAACTTGTGAATGTGAAGAATGCCAGGCCTCCACCGTGGTTTGGATTCCACGTTAAACTGTAGGACCTCCATTTCATCTCACTATCACCCTACCATTACACATTAACGTGCGTATAACCCGAACGGGTAGTAAGACACGGTGCTAATAATAATAATAATAATAATAATGATGTAAAACATCTTATTTATTTATAAAACGACTAGGTTTAAAGCCTATCTACGGCAGGCAGAGGAAAAATTGTCACCCACATTTACTCAATTGGTAGCATATCAGTTTTAGGAAGTTAAGGGACTATGTTAACTAATTTAAAAAGTACACTATAAAATCATTACACTTCCTAGCTAACTTATATTCAATATCTAGGTTTGTTAGTCTTAGGCCCATAATCATATTCATTCCTCTTCATTGCAGCTTGAGAAAATGTTTTGTATGTCCAGAATATGTTTCATAAGAGGAAATGATAGGGACAACCCGACATGGTAGTTAAATGCGTTGACATAAAGTACCATAGTATAATAAATGTTTATAAAAATAGATATTTTAGATTTGTTTGCACATTTTAAGAAGTTCCTCTATAATTTTCCCAAATTTCAGCTTTCTATCATTGTGAAATAAACAGAATATGTATAAAGGGGCCATACTATTAATATTATAAACTTTTATCAATACATACTTTCATATAAGACCTACTATATTAGGAATTTGTATATAAATAGATTATTTTAGATTATGTGGTTAAAATCGTAATTTGTTTTGAATATTGTTAGTTATTATTTTAATGCAGAAGTAATATAGTCCAATAAAATCCTAAAAGTTTCATACATTAAATTTATTGTATATGCGTATGTCACCTAATAATATGTAGAATATTAATGTCACAAGGAATATATTTGCAGACTCTCTCATAATATTGAGCTGTATGGGGAACTGTGTGGATAATTTATGTTGATTTTATAACCGTGTCTTATCCGTACGAGATAGCTACAACTACAGCTACATTTAATTTTACTAATGAGGTAAGTGTAATAAATTTTATAGGAAATATATTCTAGTTTACATGAAGGGAGAAATTAATAACTATGAAAAAACACTTTCATCCGACTTGCCAAGATTATAAATATTACTTCCCCATCACCGGTAAGTGAGACAAGATGAGCTTCACGCCTTAAGTCACAGGTTTTGGCTGTTTTTTTGTGTTTTTTATGAAATCCATACATTTCATATAATATGTTTATTAATATGTTAAACAGTTCATCAATTCGTAGTTTAATTCTGCCAATCATCACTAAGCCTAAAAATCTAATAAAACCGGTTATATTATTATTATTATTATTTAGCACCGCGTCTTACTACCCGTTCGGGTTATACGCTTTAAGTACTAATTACGCTAATAGATTAGGAATTGGGAAGGTTGAATTAGAGGAAGTGAACCCACATTTGAGTGGAGGGAGAGTGGAAAACCATTTAGGAAAAACCAGCCCCAGTTCACCCGACAGAGATTCGAACCTCGATCTCCCCGTCCTCAGCAGTCGATCTCAACACGACAAGCGCGTTAGCCAACTACACCACCTAGGCGAGTGAAAAAAACTGTTATAAATATGTTATTTATCAACATTTGTAGTCCTTCCCAACCCTGAAACTTTGAATGATACTTGATATAGAAATCAAAACTAGTGATTTGCAACCTACTAATGTCCGCATTTTGCTCAGTCATCCCTCAATCCAAATAAAAAGAGGGTAGAGGAGGTATGAAAGGGATCTACGAGGAGCCAAATGGCGGTGGTGGTGGGGAGGAAGGATGGAAATGGCGTTCGTAGAATGTTCAACGTGATCCCACCCACACACACACACACACACACACACACACACACGAGTTGTATTCGCTGAGGTTTTTGAATCCTGACTTGAATCTGACAAGTAGTAGAGGGGGGGAAAAGGCTTTAAAATATCGCGAATATACTTGTCAGTGTGTAAGGCGAGATGATTCGCTTCGTAGCTCGCATCATTTGTCAAGTGCTCAGACCAAGTGTCAAGAGAATTGGTTGGAAAAGGGGGTTGAGGGGGTGAAGGGGAAATTGGTTGAACGAACTTAAAGAGGATTCATCACCTTATTTTCTTGGATGTCACGTGGGGAACAGATGGATTGGAAAAAGTATTTAAAAAAAATACTTGTGTTATATTTATATAGTAGATATTTACGAAAATTATAAACAGTGTCTTGAAGTCAATGTCACCGATTAAAGTCTTAAGCTAACAGTTGTGGATGGTAGCATGATTTAATATATCTGTATTAGCACGTAGATAAGTGGTTGAGGTATCTAATTAAATTTACTGAAATGTATATTTGCACAAACTTCTGAAACGTCACTGGAGCTCACAATAACTTATGTGACTTGGACAAGTAAGACATTTGGCTCAGGCGATTTTATGCCATTTTCATCATTTTTGTATGTTATTAAAGACATATATTCAGCTCCAATTAATACTAATAATACCAGCTTTGGTGGCCGTATGATATAAGACGTCAATCTCGCAGTAGACTTGACTGCCGATAACGGGGAGATCAAGGTTCGAATCTTAGTCGTGTGTAATTTTTTTTCCAAAATTGTTTTCCACTCTCCCTCCACCTAAATTCTAGTACACTTACTTTATGTATAACCGTTCTCATCACTAAAATCATTGGCTTAATTACTAGATATGCGCATAACCTGAACAAGCAATAGAATGTTATGTTTAGAAAGTGTGTTACAAAAAAAGCCTACTAAAATATAAATCGGGTTTGAGATAAATCTTACATCCAATTATTTCCCTTTTAAAACTGAAACAACACCGGAAATACTTTATGTTCAACTAGTTACATTACACACCGTATCCCGGGGAAAATGTTTTTGATTAATGATTGTAATTAAATGAAATTATTAATTTAAATGCTAAATTTGCTGCTTCATGGTTTTCATGTTCATTCACAAGCGCTAGTAAATTTTAAACTTTCATCCCTTTGCTGTGGTAGATAGACAATGCTCATTCATGACAGATATGACATGACAGACAATCTCTTAGGGGTTGCTCTTATATCTCTTTGACAAATTTAAATCTTATACAGCAGTGAATAGTAGTTTCTTACACAAGTCATGGAAATTATGAAATCCCCCATTCCAGATATTCACATATTTACACTATTAAGGTAGGGATTATAAAGGTAGGATTATAAAGGTAGGATTTAAATTATATGTACTAATATTTGCGTGGAAGGGTAAAGAAAAACTATTTAGGATTAAAAAAACTCTCCGTAAACTTGGATAGGATAGGAAAGCCTCGGCCACTCTATAATAGGTAAAAAAAAACTGTACGCAACTGACGCCTTTGTTTGCGTGTCCACTGATGTAGGTTTTCCTGAATAGATGAGGACCGTGAAATAAACAGTGAATTTTCGTTCTAACGGTGTCGGATTAATTAATGGGACGCTGTAACTGCGTTACTTCATAATTTCTCACGATGCTCAGTGTGAAGGCACAGCTCTGAGAAAGAGAGAAAATACTTCACTGCTGGGCTAGCAGTTTAAAACGAACCATGCGAGCCAGCGAGCGTGGTCAAAGAGCCGAGAGAGGAGGTGTCCGTGTGCTAGCGTGGGTAGCCCCGGGACCCGTCCATCTGATTAGCGGTCACCCGCACGGATCTGCACTCACAATAAGTCATCCCCTCCAACACCTAGCTGCTTCCCTACCCCTTTACAACTTTCTCCTTTCTACCTGTTGAGAGGAATCAGTAACAACAACAACACACTCTCTAGGAATTTTCTCCACGGGGTTGTTTATTGCTATAGGTTTTATTTTACTAACATGCTTAATTAAATCGGAATTCTTTTAAGGTAATCATTCCTTCAAGACTTCTGTCTCCGACTGATTTTTTTAAATAACACTCTGAGGTATTCGATTTAACACCATTCTTCAACATTTACTTAAACTGCGTACTCTTTACGTTCATAAAGTATTTGATATTTAAGGAAATATTGGCCATTGATATAAAACACAACCACCAAACTCCCGCTCCAAACTATAAGTTTATCAATATCTACATTATTAATTTTTAGCACCGTGTCTTATTACCAGTTAGGTTTATACGCGAATGAACTAATTATACTAATAGTTTTAGGGACTAGGAAGGTTATATTTCAAAGAAGTGTACCCATATTTGCGTGGAGGGAAAGTGGATTAAAAAAACTTAGTACATTCGATCAGGATTTGAACCTCGATATTCCCGTCATCGACCGTCTAGTCTACTGCAAGAGCAGTGCTTTAGACCATGCGACCACTGAAGCGGATACAATCATCTATTAAATGGAAGTTCCAGATGATCATCAACATTACAACCCAGACCTTGAACCAAATCTTCTTGCTTAGATATAGAGGATTATTTAGATTTCCAATAAAAAATTATATAGCTGTTAGGGGGTGATAAGTCAAGTATTTTCATGTTTTTAAATTAAGGCGACGCCAAATAGCGCTACGATACGTCAAAGTTGGCACTCTATGCACCTGGGAAGTAGGCAACACAGGCAGCACACTATGCAAACCAACATAGACCTCTCCAAAGCACCGATTTCTTTCTTTAGGTACATTTTCAGGTGAGGATACAGGAAACGAAAAGGCCAGTGTTTTGGCAGTGCTGATAGCAAAACACTCTTTTTTTTTACCAAAATAAATAAAAAAATTCTCTAATAAAAATATAGAATTTAATTTACAACTATCACCAGATCTTGAATGTCTGTTATGAGCATATTGATATTCATATGATAAACTTTTTAAATGAAAATAAAAGTTTCAATTAAATTCCAGGCCATGCTTGACAGAAATTCAGGAAATATTGGGGTCACCATGGGAATAAAGTTAAACTCTTTATTTGTACTGGAGCACTATTTGATTAATTTTGACCAAAAGAGTTTTTCTATTTAAAAAAATGCAAAATACTTATCTTATCACGAGTCCCCAACATCTCCACCTTGATTCGTCGATGTACGAGACCCCCGTGGACACGGGACTTGAGCTCAGTGCCCGGTTTGCCGACATTTGTGCCACCATTCGTAAAACGCTTCACATCTTTGAGTGAGACAGACACTAGGAAGCTCGTCTTGGAAACTTATTCATCAACATTAGTGGTCACCCCTTCCATTAGTTGCTGTAGATTATGGTTCTCTCCCCTCATACAGACCTGAAGTCAGTGCGTAGCTCTCAAGAAGTGAATACGCTGTCTCAATCAAGATGCCTCCATGCTCTTAATATTGACCTTACTTCAGGGACAAAAAAAAATGGGGTGTGGCTGTGTCATGGACACGGCCGTGTGTTGTACGTGAAAACTACTTTAAACTAATGTTTTATATACAATCGATAGATTTTGACGACAGCAGACGATTAAAACTTAAACGAACATTGCAGCTTCTCCGAGTCAAAAGTTATACTAATTGCAAATCTCGATACGCAGCAAAATATCATTATCAATATCAATATCATTAGCTAAAGGGCATGCGTAACCTTACAATCGACTGATTATATTATTTTGAGGATATAGACCTACATTAAATTTAATTTAATCAATTAATTTGAATTTGTTGGAAAATGCCACCTGGACACGGGAATAGAAACTGAGTATTTTAGCTTTGCGCACTAGTGTTCTACCTTTGAGTTATCCAGGATTTGTCCCGTGCTCAGAGTTACTCTTCACTCGTAGTGTGAGTCATTAATTGAATCGTGGTCTTATTCATACGAACATTTCCGTAATTACAATTATTTGATACTCGCTTTTTGATGTTAATTAATAATGAAATTTCTATATAAATAATTAGATTTTCAATTAAATTAATGACATTTGAAGTTCATACTGACTAGGTATAAATGTTTTTATCAAGTCAGTTGATCTAAACAGTAAACGTAAAGTCTAGCAAAGCCAACTACGAGTAGTTTACACTAATTCTAGCTTTATGTTTCAACCTTTGGCTCTAGCTGTGCGTGTACTTTCATGCGCCGTATCCTATCACTTTTATTACATATATAGCTAATTATCATAGACCTAATTTACTCTAACTGTCCATTGATACGAATATAAAAAAATTAATGATAGAGACCATTATGTATCACTTAATTGGCAACTAGCTTTTGCAGCTTTCATAGATGATTTTAAAATGAATGTTCCCAAAAATGTCAATAAAAAGAGATTAAATTAGGATGTGAGCATGGGAACTCTTGTATACAACACGTGACTTAATATCCATATCACTCAGAAGGAGTTTGTTCTATGGAGATAATATATCTCAACATTCTATACTACAGTCGGCAATTAAGAGGTTATAAAAATTGTTAAGAGGACTTTTAGGGAATCTTTGATATACTACATGCAATGGTGGTCAAGCGGTATAAAGTTTCACTCTAGCCTTGTTTTTATCATAGCTTCTTTACTACCCGTTTAGAATATAGAAATATGTGTTAAATTATTATAATTGTGTAGGAAGGAGAAAGAACGCGTTTAAAAGGTAGTCTATCCGCATTTGTCTGGAAGGAAAGTGGAAATATTTCCCTTAGTGGATCTGATTTGATTCAGCAAGCCGGTCTAGCACGAGAATGTTGTCGTAGACCATGGAAGGCAATAGGGAATAACAGCAGCAAGTTTGGTAAAATGGGACAGTTTAGGTGAGTTGAATTGCTAATTTAGTAGATGCTTTCTAGTAACAATGTTTTATAGCTAAACATGACACTACAAGGGTTAGTGTTAAATTGATTTTTGTATAAGATAAAGAAGTGACTAGAATTAAACTTTTCTAAAGATTTTTTTTTATAACGATACCAAACATTAGTGAGGGATGAGGGGATCTGGGAATTTTATGATTTACCAAGAGGGGGGGGTGTCATATTAAAAAGGTTGGGAACCACTGATATTATATCCATAGTGCAATTCGTCAGGATAATATGTTAACTTTCAGGGTAGATGAAGTTTATAAATTTGAGCATTTCAAGAAAGTATTTAGTCCATAATTTATTTGCACGGGCTGATTAAAATATTAATTCCTTGATGCCATGAAGTTTTCAAAGAAACACCAAAATATATAAAGTTGGTTTTAGTTTGTAAATAGGTATGTATTAATTTAGTGGGACTTTTTTGTTTTACTCTTTGATTTTGATCTTTAAAAAACACTACTTTAATAATAAATCTTAACCTATTATTTAACATATATACTTTTTTTTTCAAACAGGTTTTATTCCCAATACAAAGCTGTCCGGCATATTAGCTACACTAACTAGATAGTGATGAGTAAATATATCCACAGTTGCGTGGAAGGAGAGTGAAAAACTATCTCTTAAAAACATCATAACACCCGTCAGATATTCCACCCCCGACTTGATCGTCAAAGGGAATCTATAAAGAATGACTGAATGAGGCTGATAATTAATCCACCTAACCACCAACTAGGGTCACAAACTAGTTAAATGAACATAGTTATATATATATATATATATATATATATATATATATATATAAAAACCTGTAAACCTGTTTTTCTGTTTTTACGTTTGATTTATTCTGTTTGTTTGTTTCCAGTAAAAACTTGAAAAGTACTCATCTGATCGTTATAGAATGTATTCTGTTGTCCCCCTTATATTTAAGAATAAAGGGTAAGCTATAGGCCACCAAGCTATATCATATCATCAGTAAACAAAGCCGTGTTTAAAACACTGTTAGTATGGTTACATTTGCTTTTTAGATTTATAACAATTCAAATATATTATCTTTAAGTGAATAAACCTTCTTTGTAAGTTTCTTTGCTAATAAGTTTTGTAAATATCAATCAACCATGAATGTAGAGCTATATTATTTCGGTCTTAAGCCTACTTGTTCGCCAAATCATATGTAATCCAAAGAATAATTACAAAATAAATTTGATGTTAAATCCAAAGTGAAACAGCTATATTTATTGTTGGCTGTATTGTATTCACATTATAATGCAAATCGTGATTCTTTAACAAATTAAACTTAGACATAGGTAACGTTCAACCTCTTTATGCGATTTGATCTTATATTTATATGACTACATATCTAAAAAAATATTTTAACTATGCCATTAAAAGGTATAAAATAATAATTAAAATTGTGTAATGCAAGCATGAGCACAAAGATATTTAAATGTTAAGAAGTAGATTTCAATAAATTTATTCTAATTTTGATAATTTGTTTGTTCCTAATGCCCTCATAATTTTAGTAGGGAGCTTTGGGTATTTTTAAACAAATTTCTGGTCCATAGTGGTTCATTATAAACACAGTTTAATGTATATAGATATATTTACGCGTTGAGCCCCGTGACCTCCAGAGTGTGTAATTCCAAATGCAAGAAAAATAGATAGGTGTCACTTTCCAAGTCTACATATTCAAACCCCAAGATGTGCACCTCGGCTATGTCAGCTATGTCAGCTATGTCAAGCCTAATGCTTTAGACCCCGTATCAACTGGTAAGTCCATCCTTAAACTCAATTAACCATGATATTTTAAATTTTAAATGTGTAGTCAGGGAAATCTTTAGGGTGAACACGCTAGAATGTTATTTTACATCCATAGTGTTGACCTGGCGGTCTAGGGGTAAGGTTTCAGACTTCTATGCTGGCGGCCGGGGTTCCATCCCCGGTCCCGGCAAAGATTTATCTGATTACCAATTGCTTCCTTCACCTCTGACAAGACATCTTGTGAATGTGGGGAATGCCAGGTCTCCACCGTGGTTCGGATTCCACGTTAAACTGTAGGTCCTCCATTTCATCTCACAGCCACCCTATCATTACACATTAGCTTAAGTGCGCATAACCCGAATGGGTAGTAAGACGCGGTGCTAATAATAATAATAATAATACATCCATAGTGAGCTTAGAACATTAAATATTGTGACTGTCTATTCGGGTTGGTAAAGAACAAAGAAACATAGAAATAGAAGACTTGGTACGTTGTAACGTTTAATATAATTATATCTGATATTTAACATTACAGCAATCTTGATTTAAAAAATTGGTGACTATCGAATATTATTTTTTAGCTTGTCCAGAGCTCTAATTCATAAACTATGGAAAGCCTAACAGTGTAAAAAATAATCAAACATCCTATAAATAATATAGGATATTTGATCTTAATTGACCATACATTTTTAAATTATTATTTCACAAGTCCATCACAGACTCCACCTTAAAGTATGAGTGGAGAACGATCCTGGGCATGCGGTGATTTCTGAATAGCTCAGTGGTAAAGTATTGGTGTAAAGGCCAAAGCTCCTGAATTCAATTCCCATGACCAAGTATCATTTTTCAATATAAAGAATATTATATTTATATGCGGCTATAACCGTAACTAACAAAAAGAATAGCTTTGCTATTTAATCCCTTTATGATCCTTGTAAACTTGTAGCATTGGACGTTATAAGGGAGACGCTAAAACAAAACAAACAGAAGAGACTTACTGCATTCGCCTGTCGACTGGGCCTGCGGGGAACAACGGCTCAAAACCTCCGGACGAACTTTCACTGACCCGGGAGAACAAGACACTAAGAGCGCGTGATGACTGGCAAGCTCAGCCGACGCCTAGGGCTGGCTGGACATGCGCAGTGACGAGTTCCCATTACGAGAAGGTTCCCGAAGCGCAGCATGCTTGCATATTGTTCCATTTTAGTCCAGAATGTATCCTACCCCTTCTCCTTTCGTCCTCTACTGAGTTTTGTATATATTCTGGTCTCTGTATCGATAACGTCACAATTGGGCCTGTGTCTTAGCAGGGTTAACATAAGCTCCGGCTTTCTGCGTCTAAAATGTAAGATCTAAATACTGTTTTGGCTTATGAAACCTTTTATATACTTTAATAATTTTCTAAATTCTCTTTCTTGGCCATACATTTAAATACTGCAAAAATTAAATCTTATGTTTAGGAACTTTTCCTTACTTTTTTTTATAACTAGGTCATTGCGCCTTATCAACGGTAATATTATTTATATTACGATAGGTTGAATTTTTTTTGGTCATAATGTATTTAGGAATATTTGATAACTTTCACAAGTACCATTTTCTTGGTCTTGGCGTTAATTTATTACGGATTGCTTTCTGAGAATAAAGTTGTATCTTAAACAAAACTTTTTACGCCATTTCTAATGGTTAACTATTTCATATTTATATTTTTATCTTATTGTAATACGTTAATTCTCGAGGGATAGCGTTCATTGCTGAGTTAAGATGGTTTGTTGTCATTTGCTAAGCTCCTTTTATTCTGAGCAAAGTTTTGATAGTAAATGTAGGATTCAAATATTTGATATTAAAAATTTAAAATATTTAAAGATTTAGTGTTACTAGAAGGGCGCCTCTTCATGATAGAGTTATAGTTAACTTCATTGAGTTACATTTTTATGTAACACCATGTTACTATGTTTATAATGTATTTAATTAGTCTCGCGTACACTATACGCGTGTTAAGAAAACAATGTTAACCTTTATATGGAATAGTTCATTAGTTTCGAGTCATAATGTTGTTTACCTATATTATATTGTATACTTTGAGTCAAACTGTTACGCAACTATTGAGCGTTACAAATAAATATCAACCTTTCTTGATCTGTTTTGTATCTTTCTGATATATGCCCCATCATTCCCAAGGAAAGTTCATCAAATATTTTGGTTTAATATGAACTTTAGGAAGGCTGCAGTCTCTTGCTGTCTGTTTGAGATAGAGGTTCACATTTATTATACCCACAACTAGTTCGAGGGTTGCGAGTTGTGGGACTGTAATGTTTGCGTTAAGCATTTACTACCTAGAACTCCTCGGCACTCGCTCTGGGTTAAACTCACCCCATATTTTTAGTTTTTGTTTTACTATGTGTTTTGTCGGCATCTGCCCCTTTTGGATGCTACAAACTGTGATGCTATTATTACCTATATGTTTTATATAAGGTATTCAATTTATTCTCACGTATCTAATTATTGCTTTTAGGCAAATATTTCATTATATTGATTGCTTTCTTTTATGATGTCAGTTTTTGGGCTGTGATTAATGATTTGTTTCTAACAATGTTTTTAAAATATGATACTGTTTGTAAATTGTTTGATAGACATGTTTGTTTTAGAATTGAAAATAATAATATAGTTTGTAGCCGAGTATTGATCATCATAGCTCTATATAGTTTTGATATATTTATGTATTAATTATTCGAACACTTTTTAAAAAATCCTAGAGATCCAAGATTTAGCATGACGATAGGCCCTAAGTCTTATGTTAGTGTTTTCTATAAAAGTAATTTTACAGTAGTGAGTAAAATTTATTTTACACACCATAAAATAAAAAGTTAATTTATAGATTCAACCTGTGAAGAATGGGTACACCAGTTAGGTTAATCCGTCGAATTTTTGTGGTGTTTTTATTTCCTTCTGGGTAGTATAAACGAGAAGAACGTCAAATATTCAATTCTTATAATGTTTGTTTCTCTGTTCATTTGTTTATGTCCAATAAACTCTAAATGTATCTATCAGATAGAGCGAGACAGGACTCCTTTTATTGTACTCCTTATTTTATAGAGAACCATGGTAAGTTGTATACCTTCATGCCAGCTCACCAGTGAGCTAAATGGCTTAGGAAAAATCGGGCGTAAGGAAAAAAACATACGTCTTAGCTGGTATTGCGGGAACTTAAGTTGGCAAGTGATATGAATGGGGTGATTGAAGTGGAGGGGATGGAGATGCGGATTGAGTCCGGGCTTCTTCTTGAATCTTCGTACCCACATAAAACACTGATTTTGAAATTTTATTATTTTCTAGCATTTGAAGTTGTCGAATGTGTTGATGTATTATTTAATGCGAGTGAAGCCGCGGGCAGATGCTGGTAATAAAGTAAATGGTTTAAAGATAAAGTAAAACTCGCTATAATGGCTATTTGCTCCAATTCTCCATGTTTTTGTTTTTGTTTGTTAATGTTATAAACAAATCCCTGGTAGTTTTCCAGTTTTAAGCGATGAACTACTCCCACCCCCCAACCAAACCCCACATATTTTAAAAAAAACATGGTTCGTGACAACGCCAGCCGTCGTGCCCTGATCATCTTGCGCTCCCAAAAAGAGAAATCAGGGAAATAGTGTTTCCAAGTCGAGAAGTGTTTTGGGACCCGCATCACGTCTGGCGAGAAATTCATAACCATGCAGCCATCGTGCTGGAGGCCAAAGAAGAGGTTCCAGGGCGGGCGGGCTACCTCCTCGTCTTCATCTCCTGCTACCCTCATACTAAGGGCCGCCACCGCCCCCCCCCCCCCCCCCCCCCCC
>CABFVX010000224.1:294313-309871 GCA_902151425.1 Timema shepardi | reverse complement strand
CCCCCCCCCCCCCCCCCCCCCATGCTGTCACTGGCAAGAATATAATTTCTTCCTTTCTAACCCTTTACTATCAACCACTTCCGTTTCCTTACTGTTTGCTTGTTTACAGATAGTGCGTGATATGAAGAAAACAAGCTCGAAAAATTGAAAGGAGGAGCTTTAACAGCTGGATTGCAATTTTAAATAGTTTAGTAATGAGACCCATACGATTATATTAATAAAGCTTACATTATGTAAACCAATAAACCAAAGAATGATATTCTTAAAGTAATGGGATTCTTAAAGGATACATAATGGGAAACAAGTAATACGATTATTAAATGTTACTTAGTAGGAACAAAATAAATTGATTCTAAAAGGTTTAGTAATGGGAACCGAATTGTATGATTATATATGGATATTTTCTGGTAACATAAAAATATTTTAAAAGGTTACGTAATGGAAATCAAATAAAGTTAATCAAAAAGGTTACGTAATGGAAACCAAATAAATTTATTCTAATAGGTTACATAATGGGAACCGAAGAATGTGATTCTAAAAGTATACCTAATGCAAACCAAATAGAGTAAACATAATATAATCCAAAGTATGTGTTTCAAAAGGTTATGGGAGCCATTGTCAATTTATTAAATATGCTTGGCTCACTTATTTGTTTTCTCGCAAGTCTTAAATATCATAAGGGCTCTCAGTATTTTGTACCAGTAATAGGTTACCTTTGGTATACAACTACATAGCTTAGAGGAGGTATACCTTGCTTTGCTAGGAGAGAGTTAGGAAAAACACACCTTTGTTCATCCATTCTCTAGGAATGTTGCTAAGAGGAAATGCATCTTTATCAGTGTTGAAGATCTAAAATCAATAGTCATAAATGAAATGTGTTATAACCACCCCTTCTGGGAAACAAACTTCAAGCTCACTGTCCTAAAAAAAAAAACAAGTATATGAGCACTTTAGACAGTGATACCACCTTAAGAAATAAGTAGTAAATGCTAGGTTTGTTCTGGCAGGAGGTTGACCCACGATTGTACATTTCCTTGGAAGTCAAGAGTATTGGGTTGTCTTCCTGTTGAGAGTAGCCTCTAGCTCATATATCTTCATCCTGTTGACGAGCGGGACTCGTGGGAATCGGGATCGGCATGTTGGTGTGTGAGAAACACACACTTTGTTGTTTGTTGGAAGCGATGCTGTATCACCCTGTATGGATGTGTAGTCTGCTCGCCGGTAGAGAAGTAACGCGTTAACATGTGATCTGGCGGTTCACCACGCCCGGACAGTCGATCCCGGGTCTCTAAGTAGCTTCTACGAGTCCCATTATCGCACGTGCTCCCTCGTCACGGGTAATTCCCTAATACCTATGTAGTAGCGTAGTAACTATTTAGAGAAATAAACAGATCTTTGGGATTAACTCGCTAGCCTCATTCCCCACGGACCATCAATCCCAACCCCTACCGCTCGGGGTCCATACTAACCATGTAACCCCCTAGGGTGCTCCGATAGTATAGTAGTTAAGGTTGGTTACCGGGCACCCAAATAAAAGAGGGACCATGAAAAATTGGAGCGTGGACTAACCTGGGATAACGGGACTCGTGGAAACTACTTAGAGACCCGGGATCGACTCTCCGGCCGGGGTGAACCACCAGATCACATTTTAGCTCGTTACTTCTCTACCGGCGAGCAGACTACACATCCATACAGCATCGCTTCCCACAAACAACAAAGTGTGTGTTTCTCACACACCAACATGCCGATCCCGGTTCCCACGAGTCCCGCTCGTCAACAGGATGAAGCTATATGAGCTAGAGGCTGTTCTCAACAGGAAGGCAACCCAATACTCTTGACTTCCAAGGAAATGTACAATCGTGGGTCAACCTCCTGCCAGAACAAACCTTACATAATTATGCTCTTACATATATTAATTATGTGACAGGAAACAAATTTACCATAAATTTCAAATTTCCCTTGAAAAAACGAACAAAATAATTAAAAACTATTTTTAATACGGTTGTAGTTTTAAGATATAATATCGTAAATGCTATATGTTCTCCCTTTGGTTTCAAATTTATATAAGTAATGTGTATATTATGTTTGTGTATCACTTTTTAACGAATAAGACGTTCACACGATTACATCTAACACCTTCCATGGACTCATAAAGAAATAATTCCTTACCAGTACGTAAAAAATTAGCGTGGCGTACCGTGACGAGAAGCTGGCCAAATACAGGCCACGACTTCATATCTTGATGTCATCAACCACTTATAAGACCACCTCCAAGTCCACTTTCCTGGCAAAAACCGACAACAAAAAATAATAATAACAGTATATTTATTATTACTATTGCTCTCTTCAACATGAGAGAAGAAACAAAAGTAAATGGAAGTGAACGGAATGGACAGAAGAACATTCGGGCTGTGTAACACCGGGGAGATAATATGGTTTCCATTTGAACATCCAATTACATGGCACACGCGGTCACCCAGCGGGAGAGGGGGAAGGGTGCAACAGGAGTATGAGGGTCACCAAATGCTCATGGAATCAATACAGGACGACGGAATTGACCGCCATCACATGGAGGAAGAGTCGAGTATGTTTAACACTAAATAGACATATTAGATAATCAAACATGGGTGCTACAGTCGAGCAAGCTGACCTATAGGAGCGAGGTGGTTTTTTTTTTCTACCTTTTCATACATGTTAGAGAAAATACTGTGGACATTTAAATTTTTGCGTTCGATATTATGATTAATCTGAACATTTTATGTGTCCCTGAATACATAATATGGGTTCTTATAAGTCTATTAATTATTCATGTGTCAATGTCTGTTTGTTTGTAAGCCCACAACAGAAACGCTTTGATTGATATTTTCAAACTCAATATTTACATGTAATATAGTCATACCTTGGGCATTAAAAAACACATGTTGGCCCTCAAACTAAGGCTATGAGAAATTTTTCAAAATTACCTCAAATTATTTCGTTTAATGTGGTTATATTTGAAGTGATTGACATGAAAACCAACGGTGTATTTTTGATTTTCGTGAACAAAATTCGATTGAAGGTTTGTCGATTAATCTTGGAAAAGTATTAATGTTTCAAAAATGATTACTCTTTTGTTCAAAAAAGGTATCAAAAGATCGTCTTACATAATACATAATAATTTATGAACGTTTAAAAAATAATTCAATTATAGTTTACCGATGACTGAGTTTGGAAAATTGGGGTTTATTAAAATGAAATGGCTATAGAAATTATGATCCAAATTTAAATCTAGACATCATTTCACATGATTATCAAACTAATGCTTATTTTTTGGTGGAAAACTTACTAAAGAGTAGTTTATTGATAATCTATTTTTGAAACTTCAGTCACAAACTATAATAGACAACATAAAGTATGTATGATTGTAAACTTTTCTAAACTTTTATTTACAAGGTGAATATTTAAATTTGGGTGTTGTCTCTGTAAATAATACGGAAACTACTTGAAATGGTGAACAAGCAGGCAAAGATATCAGTCTCATTTAGTTAGGTTTGTTGGGAACCAGAAGTATGAGCTTTTGAATCCCGGAATGTGTTTTCCTAAGATAAAAAATATATAATTGTGTATCACTCTTCCAGCATGTGTGTAACTAGTTTTCTTAAACTAAATGTAACCTTTTTCATCTCCACCCGATCGCTGGTGGGTGGTAAGATGTGGTTCTAAGAAAATGATAAAAACTAACTTTATGTTTTTTAGTACAACCCAATCCCAGAGCTCTCATTCGCTGATTGGATGCAAGGAGGAAACGTATACAAATAATAAATATATTTAGGCCTTCCCTTAAACTCTGCATAACTTATTTCTTTGTTGACATTGAGTAATACACAATGGCTAAATAAACTGATGAGTGAGTGTATTTCCAGAAAGCTAGATATGTAATTACTAATTTTCGATCAGAATATACTATCCCCTACACAAATAAGTATAAAACATGTTTATTTCAGAATATACTAACTATCTAAATTGCTACAGTGTACTTACTATCCAATTAACAATGAACAGTTAAATTTTCATGGGACTAGACTTATAGAACATACAAACATGTTAATTTAATGAAACAAATAGCCGAAACTATTGTTAATGCATTTTAGTGGGGATAACCCCTCTAAGATATTATATATAATTGTCGAATGGCTGCAAAAATCCCAACTACCGAGTCGCTAATGGCTGCGTTGTCTGATGGCTGTGATCTTAGATAATCACATGTTTATAAGCTGACGACTTCCGCACGTCCATCTTAGACTCTGCCTTGAACTATTAGTGAAGAATGACCATGAGCACGGGACGAATCCTGGATAGCTCAGTGGTAAAAGCATTGACGTACTAAGCCGAAGGTCCCGGGTTCGATTCCCGTGTCCAGGTGTCATTTTTCAATTTTCAGAATATGATATGTTAATTTAAGTTTTTCAGTTAGTAATGATAACATGTGTGTGTGTGTGTTTTACCAATGTTGTTTTATAAACTCTTTAAAAAATACATTAATATAATCAAATTACACATTTATCCCTATGACGGAGTCAATTCACCTTGAACCAAATATATTGACACTAAAGTGACTGACCATTATTTACAATTCACAGGGAGTCCGTTGTTTTCTAACTCTATGTTCTAGATACAAACTTATACATTAATTAGTAATTAATGTAATTCTATTTACAAGTAATTATATTTGCACAGTTGTTATTAATATCTGCGATTTTCTCTGTAGTTTAGCTAATATTACAAAGTAGCGATGATATTAATACACATTTTAATATGATCTGACATGACATAAATGAAAATACATTCAATTACGGTACCTGAATTAAAATTTATGTTTTAATTTGCCACGTATACAGTAATATATCATGTGTATAAATATTTATTATGGTATTGTATGAAACGTGTATTTTTGTTATGTTATTACGAAACTATGAAAATGTGGATATTTTGGGTGGCTTTCTATCTATTTCACAAAAAAAATCTCTGAAAAATTAATTTAATTAATAAGTTTCTGAATAACTTAAATAACTACAGTTTATTCAAGATTATTAAAGTAATATTTATAGATAAACTATCCAAAAGGGTAATTTGTATGAAAAAAATGGGGTAGGGGGAATTATCTTCCACAATATAGTGAAATCACAATAGAAAATTCGGTATAGAAAATAAATTCTTTGTGGTCATCACTCAGCATCTGATTTTTAATAGACAATTACCTTCCTGAGTGAATCAGGAGACTTATCCACCTAATTAGTCTTTGATTGATAACAGAAAATCACTTCACGATTAAATAAATGGTGCGGTACACCGCACAGACATTCTTCCGCTCTTATTTTAAAATATAAATAATGACCAACAACAACTTGTATGGTTTATGAAACAAAATAATATACACTGTTACAGAAACACACAGAAAAGAGGAACTTATCTATCACCAAAGAGTATAAAAATCAATTTAATTTGTTTTAAGAAATTAATATAAAATAAAATGTTCTCATACATTAGCTTGGTATGTAACGTGCCTATCTACTGTACTAAGAGTCCTGGGTTTGATTCCCAGTATGGCTGAAGTGACAGCTGCTAAACATATGTTTTTGCAGGTCATATGGTTCGGCGTAGGGATACATAATTTGGTCTGGAAACTTTTTAAATCTGTCAGTTGTCAGCTGTGAGCTGTCAGTCAGCACCAAAGAAGCCATGGGGCTACTGTATTTGATATATACGTAATGGCTTAGAAAAGGTGCACATAAAACAACAAATAAATGAAAAAGGGAAAAGGGAAAATGAAATTTAAAAAATATTAATGCATTCACTAATAGCTTAGAAACTATTGATTTTATAAAAATATATTTCGATTAAAAGATTTTTATTTCTAACAGCAGTGCAACTTTACAGTGATAAGCCAGTTCGTATATATCAAATAATTGCGGATACATGAGCAAAGTTGGAAATTTCCACTTGTATAAAGTACTCTAAATATTATGGGTAAGTTATGATTGCCATTTGGTTTTTATTGCTAACCAGTGGCAAGAGACAAAATTTAATCAAAATCCTTAGAGCAGATTTTGATAAAGTCAATTTAATCCTTATCTTCTTGCACTCTTGTAAACTAAATTTAATTTTAAGGTTATATATCTTGTTCCAAATATTTCTCAGTATAACTTTATATGAAAACCTTAGATACAAAGTCTTAGCCCGATAGTTATAATGGTTTCGGCTCTAGACCGAGATACAGACAGACAGACAGACTGATGGCATTACAAATACCACATTATTTTGTTTCAAGGAGTCATGGAACGATAACATTTATCAATATCTAAAGTTTGAGTTTTTTACAATCATAATATTTCTTTCTCCAAGAGAGAGGGAAAAATTTATAAAGCAATAAAACTCGTATATTAAAAAGAAAACTCAAGGGT
This sequence comes from Timema shepardi, assembly GCA_902151425.1. Classification (NCBI taxonomy): domain Eukaryota; kingdom Metazoa; phylum Arthropoda; class Insecta; order Phasmatodea; family Timematidae; genus Timema; species Timema shepardi. The sequence continues at coordinate 303,431 of CABFVX010000224.1, read as the reverse complement.
GTACATATTTTAATCACGTTAATGAGGTAGGCATTAGAGAGGTAGAGCTAATAAGAAATGTACCCGCATTTATGCGGAGGTAAAGTGGAAAACGATTTAAGAAAAGGAACTTTCAGTGCAATCAACTGGGGTTCCAACCCCACCAATGGCAAGTTAAACTAAATGATGCATACAGTTATTTCCCGTACCCACTGATACGGTGCAAATGAGTGAATTATTAAGTTATTTGAAAGTTTTTTCATACCAATGCGTCATATGTAATTGTTCCAGCTTGGTATGATGTAAAAACGGTCATTCTTCGTGGAACAAATCCAAATCCTCTCCCTTCCCCCCCTTTTCTATTCAATACTCCCACATAGTGACCAGTACAGCTGCTACAGTGTCGTCGGACAAGATCAGTACCCCCTTACTACACCCTCCACCCCCCGCTTTTCCGATCCATTCAAACCTCCCTTACACCGTCCCTAACGTATAGAAGGGAAGCGAGGGGATAGAGTTGGGCGGACAGCCTTTGTCTTTTGGACCTCAACATAAAAATTACGAGCTTGTCTTCGACCCACGAAAAACCCGGTTACTACATTTCAATAAAATGTGTTCTCTTCCCTGATACCATTCACCCCAAACCTCTCCTCGTCATCCCTTATCATAAATATATTTATAGCAGCGGTATTTGAAATTCATTTGTCACGTTTCAAAGCTCTGCATCAATTGATTCTCGCTTATTTTGTTACTAGTATTTTCCTAATGATATCCATTACGTTTTTTTGTAAGTATTAACGTAAAATGTTTACTATGGGTTAGCTTGGCAAATGTGTGTTTATAGAAACCAATATCAACATGACATGACACTATTCATATTAACCCTAAAAAGCCCATTTAAAATTACATATATATTTCAATCTAGGATATCTAAACATTATGTGCTAGCGGTTGATTTGACCTTCCCATGGTTAAGTAGCACTAAAGGTGACCTGGCGGTCTAGGGGTAAGGTGTCAGACTTCTGTGCTGGCGGCCAGGGTTCAATCCTCGGTCGCGGCAAAGATTTATATGATTACCAAACCCTTCCTTCACCTCTGACAAGACATCTTGTAAATGTGGGGAATGCCAGGCCTCCACCGTTGTTCAGATCCCACGTTAAACTGTAGGTCCTCCATTTCATCTCACAATCACCCTACCATTACACATTAACGTAAGTGCGTATAACCCGAACGGGCAGTAAGACGTGGTGCTAATAATAATAATAATAATAATAATTTGGTTTGAATAACATCAAATATTTGAGCATAGATAGACAGAGATAAGAATATCCCATAGAAAAATGTTGCGTCAATCTACACATTCCGAATTGCACATGCGTAGGGGAGTTTTATATATATGTACCGATATCAGGGGAGAGACATGGACACCAATAACGCTAACTTTTGTTATGAAAAATGTAAAAATATATCAAAACAACAGGGATAAGTATTGATGCGAGATCCAAATCGGCGCCGTTCGAAGGCCAACCCAAAGTAATATATAATGAGATTAGATAAGTTTCAAGTGCAGAGCAATTAACAATAAAAACTATGAAACTGGCCAAACAGTTTCCCTTGCATGGTTATCTCTCGACCAATCTGATACGAGAACAGTCTCCTAAAAGTTACAGGAATTAAAAGCTATAGTGGAAATTAGGGATCCAATAAAAAAACATGATGTAGATCATAAAAGTTATATTTGGACTACCATGGGAAGAAATTTCGTAGGATAAACATGAATAGATGCATAAAGGCTAATTTTGTATATTTATCACGCTGCTGTCAACAATGCCACAAACTACAGATCACTTGGATTAACGTATGAATAAATGTAGTTATATCTAGTAATTTTTTAATCTGTGTGACTAAGGTATTTCTATGGCAGTAGCCCGCCTCGGTGGCGTAGTTGGCTAACGCGCTTGTCGTGTTTAGCTCGACTGCTGAGGACGGGGATATCGAGGTTCGAATCTCGGTCGGGTGGATTGAGGGGTTTTTTTCCTAAATTGTTTTCCACTCTACCTCCACGCAAATTCGTGTTCACTTCCTCTAATTCAACCTTCCCAATTCCTAATCCATTATAGTAATTAGTACTCAAAGCGTATAATCCGAACGGGTAGTAAGACGCGGTGCTAAATATTATTATTAGTATTCTATGGCAGTATTTAAAGAGTAATACAGGTTTTTTAAATGAATTAAAAAAAATCGTTCAAATCTGTCTTCCGTCTTGGGTGTATGTGTAACTAAATAAAAAGATAAAACTTAAATTTGATTAAAAAAAAAAAGACCTATACGCAATTTTTAGAGTAAAAAAAATATTTCCCCCTCCTCTTCTGTTCTCTTTTAACATGCCGCACTTATTTTGGCCACCCTCAGGGCGAGTGAGGTTATTTGACGCACCCCCGCCTCTAATGCATTCTGGATACCCTCCACACCCCTATTACAAACGGAACTAAATTAAAAGAGTTTTCAAAGCCTCGTTTTTCATCACGCTAATTAAAGTATCAGACACACATATTTTACAGTTCACTAGTTATCGTTTCTTTACATATATAAACATACTAGCTGGTGTACCCGTTCTTCGCACGGAGAATCTATAAATTAGCTTTGATATTTTTAATATTTAAAATAAACCACAGAGAATAGTAACCAAGTTTAATTTATGTCTAAAAATGAATCCTTTATTGGTTTAAATTGTGATATAAAACGGGAAAGTAAGCTGACTAATACACTTTTACAAAATAAAGATATAATATACACCAGTTTTAGACCAGCCTTCTCTTTAAGTTTAAGTTATAGCTTATATACAGAATACTTCAAATTCTTGTCTGTTGATACTGGTAAAAAAAATAAAAATAGTATTAGAGCATAGATATTTTTTTGGTAAAGGGTTGCAGTTAAATTCCAATCATAATTATATTAGCATATTTTACCGAATTTATTCTATTGACCTTATTTTCCCCATCTACCCTGCATACGTTTCTTACCCAATTTACCATTTCACCCTTTTAACACTTTTTATACGTTTTTAACCTTTCTACTCGCCCTACACTAAAATACAACCCTTTTAAATCTTATAACCTATTTTTTACTATTTTAACCAATTTTAACCCTTTTTATTCTTATTTACCCTTTTTGCCTTTTGACCCACTCTACCCTGCATAGCATTTTTTAAAAACCATTTTACCCTCTTTATCCATTTTTAACCCTTTTGGCCCTTTTGCTGCTTTTTATTAGTTTAACAATTATATTCTTATACCCCTTTTAACCTTTAAATCATTGAATTCTTTTTAGATTTACATTTTGTTTTCTTTAAATATTTACATTTTTGCCTTTTATAATATTTTTCTCTAATCTGTCTTTTTTCCCTATTTGAAGTTTTTGATATTTTGGATATTTTAGGATATTTTTGCAATTTTTGCTCATTTTGTTTTATGGCCTTTTTTGGTTAAATTTATTTTTTACCATTTTTGGTCGTTTTGTTTTAATTTTACACTTTTTACATTAGCTACTCGGTAAAGCCCTGGAGAATTATTTTAAATTAAAAAGTGTGAAAAGTCAATAAAGGGTAAACAGAGTAAAAGTTAGAAATATAATTATTTTTTAATGGTAAATTTCTGGAGTAGGACCACTAAATAATTATTTCTAGGGAATCTAACTTATGAAAAACTCTACTCTATCGCAATTAAAATATATATTTTTAGAGGTAACCAATTTTCAAAAATTTGCTGGAGGAGGACTATTCTGGATAACTTATAGGATTGTACACATTTCTAAAAATTTTGGGATGGTTTTCTTTAAATTTCTCTTAAATTAGTATAATTTTCAAAAAACTCTCTACTCCTGAGGACCCCTCCAAATATGTTATAACTTATAGGGCAACCAATTTTCAAACATAAACTGGTAGGAAGAAAAATAAAAAATAAATTCTAGGGCATTCAATTTTCAAACATTAACTGGGAGGGTGAAGAATTCCTAAAATAAATAAATCTTGATATCTCCCCTTCCCCCACCACACAAATAATGTTCCACCGCCACTTTTTAAAATAATTGTCCTATTTCTCAGAAGTCTTAATATCATGTCATAGATTTAAAATTTGGAATTTTTCAAAATTTAAGTTCCCCTTTCACCCATAAGATTAATACTACATTTCAGGGTAAACGGAGTGTACATGGAATACAGAGAAAACCTGTGAAAGCGAATTTATTGGATGTGACATGAAAAGTAAAGGATAAGTCAGATAAATTATAAAATGTCATTGAAGCGTTTTAATTTTTTTTACAATAATTTGTGAAATATGAAGTAGAGAGCATTACCAAGTCTAAACTGTTAGTTTAATCACCAATTAATTTTATTTCTTGATGACCTTTGTGTCAAGAATGTAATAGATGACAACAAAAATTATGAGATTTATATGTTTGCCTATAGCTTTTATTTTAAAATACTGAGAAAGTAAATATCATTTGGTACGGAAAACCTGGGGAAGTAAAAGGACTTTATGGTGTATGGCCTTATTATACCTGTTTGAAAGTGTGTAAAGAAATAAATGTTATCATCAGAAATCATCTGGGTTTATAATTTTAATATGCTGCTACCCTGTGTGATATATTTCAAAATTAAAGGCAACCAGACTGCAGGGCCAATGTTTAATCTCTCAGGTGTTTTACGCCCTCCTCTTACAATATCCTTATTGTAAGTTGCGGATAATCCTGGCATTTCGTAAGACCCGTATTACCAATATAAATGTAAGAAATATTTATTTGGTTGTGTGCACTAAACACAATTTAAAAAAACTCAAAATATCTTCTAGAGTCATAAAATTTTTAATCAAAGGCCCCTTAATAATCGCTCTAAAATGTTATTAGGGGCATCTAATTTTAAATAAATTGTTAGGGGAAGATCACCTTAAATAGCATATATAGGTAAAAATAAATTTGCAAAGGATTGCCAGGTGAGGAACACTCTAAGAAACTTTTATAAAATTCGAAATTAAAAAAAAAATCTTCTGGTTGAGAACCGCATCAAATAACTTCTGGAAGAATATAATTTTCTTCAATTTTTCTAAGTGTGGACCACTCTAAATAGCTTCTGAGGGCATCCAAATTTCTGAAAATATTTGGAGGAGGGTTTCCAATTCCCCTCTTTTCTTGGGAGCCAGGACGTTAAAACACTTTTTTTTTGCTAACCACCCACACTAAACAAATACCACCGGATAGTATTATTACCTATAAAATAAAAATATAGATGGAGTCTACCTATCATTTTTAATTGTTGACCAGAAAAAAATTAACATGTCCTTCTCCACACACGTTCCTATCATGTTGTTACTTACTATATATAATAACAAAGAAAGACATACAAAAAAGAACTCTCCGTAAAAGATAAGCCTCTTTCAAATAGCTTCAAAATTCATCTATGGTCTAAAATTTTACCCGGTCAGAGCCTCTGGACTCCCTTTCAGTTGAGCAACCCACTTTCAAATATCTTCCAAAGCCCCTGCCCTTAATCTTCCAGCCAAGCCTAAGTTTAATACTACCCTTTTAAGTGTTTTTTTCTATTAGTTGTAACATCTTTAAATCCCCTACCTCATTTCAGCAACTCCTACTTTAAAATCTCAAATTCGAAAACCTGTTTAATTATCCAACTGCCTGCCAAATTTAGATTATTAATTTTCCCATTGTGATACTTTTCTGCCTATAGGAGGCTATCCCTCTACCATAATGTGACAATTTTCCTGAGAGTTTAAGTCCATACCACCATTTTAAATGTTTTTTTATTAGTTTTGAAAGTTTAACCCCCCCTTTTTCCCCATTCACAAACTCCAACTTTGAAATCTTAAATTTTAAGAAGTGTTTGATAATTTATAGTGGTACCTTTACCTGCCCGGCAAATTGAAACTATCTACCTTCCTGAATATGCTATTGTATATAATTAGATCCCCCAAATACCCTCAAATTCCTGGTGTCCCATTTTGAAATTTCATATGTGGAGACTATTTTTGGTTACATGAGGCAATCCCTCTACCATCCTCCCAAATTTTGAACACCATTTAACGGTGTTAGCATAGGTTTACGGATATAAGTGTATAGAAATTTACTTTTGGTTCAAAAAAAGCTATATGTGCAGTTTGTGCTATGAGTTTCCGAACACCCTGTATATATAATAAATCAAATTTTAGCACACAAATTACAACCGTTATTTTAGCCAAAGTTGTTGATAGCTTGAATGTTAATTGTTTATTGATAAAGATACATAAAAAAAATCATATCAAAGTAGATCAATGCTCGAATAACTATTTAAAAAAATAGTATTCTAAAGTTTACACACCTTAGTGATCACGTGGACTAAGGCATCTTTCTTGCAACAAACTGGATTGCCGATGATGGGTAGATCGGGGCTCGAATCCAAGCTGCGTTTATTATGAATTATGCCTGTCATGTCTGCACAACTCAATATATATATTAATAAATATTCCGTATTCGCACACTCGACCTACACGGGGTGTAGGGATGGAAAATAAAATTAAAATAGTGGCAATGAGTGTACATGTTTATTTCATCTGAGTATCAAGACATCAATAACGCAAAAAGTGGTCATAGTAAAGGCATTTTACAAGCTGTTTCTGTCCTTTTTACGCTTCCCATTAATTATTTATATTTTAATTTCAGTAAAGAGATCGGTTGCCACTTTCTTATCGATTGCTTTACTAACTGCGCAATAAAATGGTGGAACGCCATGACGTTTTGAGGATCTATTAAAAAATAATACAACTATCTTCCTTTAGGAAAAAACTCTCTTTTTTTAATTTGAAATAAAAGTAGCGTTTATCTTACTATTTGATGAAATTAATACAATAAATAATACAACATTATATTTATTGTTCTAGTATCTATACTCTTAGATATTATTCTCAATCAGAATAATATTTAAATTTAAAGCTATAAAATGGATTAAGGATTTCAAAATGATTGGAATGGATTTTTCTTAAAGATTCACGGGGATTTTTTTTTACACATAGGTATAATTTTTTTCAGAGCGTTTTACTATCTGTTTAGGTTGTACGCTTATATGATAATTATTTTAATAGAGTAGGAATGAGGAAGGGGACATCTTAGAGGTAGCCACATTTAATTAGAAGGAGATTGGGGAACAATTTAGGAAAAAACACACCCGCAGTAGACCCGACCAATATTCAAACCCCTATACCCCCATCATTAGCAGGCCAGGCTAACAATAGAGTGACACCTCAGACCATCCGGCCACTGAAGCATTGTTTTTTTATTCTAAAAGAAATGTTCAAATTAATTTTTAAACAATAATTTGTTATATAATTTCAGTTTTTCATCATAAAATAAAAATTACTTTTCATCAGTAAACTAAGAAGTAACCGACTAAACTTAATAACGTTTTGAGACAAGTAGAGTTTATTTTAGTTAAATTTAATTGAGAAAGGCTATGATATTGTAAAATAGGTTTAGTTAAGCAACTTCTAATTGGACAAAATTAGGCCAATTTCAGCTAGGTGAATTTCATTTGCATTAGTTTGAGGTACTTAGCGTGTACTTTCTGAACCTACTAATTATATCAGCAAGAGAATTATACTATAAATTATAAATAGAACAGACACAGAATCCAGCTCCCAGCCGTTAATTCATCATTGTAAAAGGGGAAACCCCCACTTATTACTTAGGTATCACACTGGTATTCTTAGCTGGAGATGTCCAGGTTCAAAGCCTTGCAAGGGTCAGAATTCACATTATATATTAATGTTGACTATATTATGTTCGAGTGGCATGATATGTACTATCTTTATTTCTAACGGATGTCAACAGGGTTTGTCGGCTAGACATTTTTTGTCTTCTACTGGCAGTGAAGAATGAGTTAGCTAACCATCTTCTTATTTTGGGGCAACCATGCTAAGTACGACTACTTTTCCTTATGAGGTGATGTGGTGATAATAATGATGATCATTTGGTGCCTGTAGAAGTCTTAAACTTAAATTAACCCTAATTAACCAAATTATGGCTACTATAAGAAATATTACCTCTCGTGAAAAAATACCTATGGTACAGCCGAGAATCGAATACGGGACCTCTAGATTAGAATCCAAGACTCTGACCAATAGATCAAGAGGACAGCCATGAAATATTATGATTTATGAGAAACACAGTCAAGGAGAGACACGAGGTTGCCTTTTTTTGAAGCCGATTTGTAAAAGAATTGTGTTGTTAATGTACAATTTGTTTGAATTAATGTTTGATTCAAATTATTGTCCATTCATACGCAAAATTAATACATAAGCTATAATAAATGATGCAGCACTATCGTAGAATACCTATTTTCTCTAACTATATAGTTTGGAATTTACTTATTTCAGTAATTCACTCGTAAAATAAATATTCTCAGAAAAAACAAATAAACGCTGATATTTAAAATTAAAATCTCCAAATATTTATTTTTATTAATATGATTTAACAACCACCTCAGTAACTCAGTTATCTAACGTGCTAGTTTCGTGTTGAGCTTGACTACCAAGGATGGGGAGATTGAGATTTGAATCTCAGTCGTGTGAACTGGGGTTAGTTTTCCCTAAATGGTTTTCCACTCTCCTCCAATGCAAATGTGTGTTCACTTCATATGAATTCAACCTTCCCAATTCCTAACCCATTAGTGTGAATAGTACTTAAGCGTATCACCCAAATGAGTAGGAAGACGTTGTGCTAAATAAAAACAAAAAATATGAGCTAGGACATTTTTAAAAATAGTTGAATTTTTTAAAATCATACATGAATAATTTAACCTTTATTTTAAAGATTTATTTTGACTCAAAGTATGAATATTAATAAAAAATTATAAAATTTGAAGTAAATCCTAAAAAATGTTATATATCTAGCTAACATAGTCTCTGTCAATAAATTTCATGATTAAATTAATTTATAAATAAATAAACATACAAGAAAGTAAAAAAAATATCAATAAGGAAATATAACCAGGAAAGTTTGGGTGATGCCACTCAGACATTTCGAGCTGGGCATGGAACAATAAAGTAGTTCAGAACATTGGTTTTCTCATGTATTATATATATATGTGTGTATATATATA
>CABFVX010000224.1:267276-286654 GCA_902151425.1 Timema shepardi | reverse complement strand
TTGTGTTTTTGTGATACTTTCCCCCCCCCCCTCCTCTCTAAACCGCGTAAAGCATAGGATCCAAGAGGGCCGAGTAGCCCATTTCTTCTACCCAACGCAAAACAGCGCGGGCGAGTGGAAATATTGCTGGTTTATGCATACTAATGAGACGGGAGATCAAGAACAGAGATAGAGGGGCCGCCACAGTACAATACCACCATTTAATTTGGTGAGAGTCAAAAAGTTGGACCAAAATTTCTGTCGGATGTGAAACTGATGGTCGCAAAGCAATACTGCGCTCAACCGGTATAGTATCAGCACGGTTGAGCTCGAATCCATGCAGGTGCATTGTTGTTTAGGGGTGTGGGAGGGACGATTTTCACTGTTTTTTTCCTGTCAGCCCTAGGGATGAATACTGATGTTTCCTTTAAGTTAACCATCCTTATCCTGCGTCTTCTTATTAGTGTTAAATACGGATATACCAAAGGGGCAGTAAAACAAGCAGAGCCAAAAGAATAAATGGTGTTCCAAAAGGTTTTAAAAAAGGTGTTGCATACAAGGGTATTTTTAACTAATTTTTAGTCCTATCCACGAAAGTTTTATTTAAATTACTAACCTACCTAACAAAACCTAACCTTCAAGATAAAGGCATGGTAAAATAGGCTTTGTTTGAAAAAAATTGTATATTTATTTCAGCTGACCATATTACTTAAGAAAATGAGAGTGAACTACATTAATTATATTTTTATGAAATAAAATTTACAATTTTATACCAAAAAAGGGCCACATAAAGTAAGTAAATACCAACAATGACTAAGTTTTGACCTTGTAACTGATTAATAGTAATTGGAACCACCAGTTTAACTGGAAGCTCTCTCCCTCTCAAAGTAAAGGGTATACCAGGGTATATAAGGGTCAAATATATTCGTAAAAAATAAATGGAAAAACATTTAGGAAAAACAACCCTTAGTACACCCGACCGGTATTCTAATCACAATCTCCCTGTAATCGGCAGTCTAGTATAGTGTGAGAGTGACACCTTAGACAATGCGGTCATTGAAGAAGGTATGCTTATCTTATAATTTTAACTTGTGTGGGGGTATTCCTGAGGGTTTCAATCTGTTTAAAAACTTCAGTGGATAGTTGCCCTTTTATCGCTCATCCTTACAGTCGACAAAGTTAACACTAATATAACAATGGACTTCACATTCTAAACTATTCTTTACTTTATCATTAAATTTAAGCAACTTCTTCACTTCACTGACACCAAATGGTAATTCAATATATCATTTGGGCTCAGCCTATATTCCATTCACGGTAGGAATTACTCTCTGAAAGGTCTTTTTTCTTACCAATATCCTACTATATAGTAGATTTATGGTAGGAAAAAAGGCCTTTCAGAAGTCAATTCCTATGGTGAATGGAATATATCTCCAAATGCTTCGTGAACTATAGAGCCGAGTGTCGTGTCCTCTGGCACTTCTATAATATTTTCTCACGAGCTGTATATTTTGAGTTTTCCTTCACCCAATTACACAAGCAAACAAAGTAAGATTACGTTGATTTCCCGTAACTTATCGTTTCACTTGAAAATTTGAAACTACTTCCACATTTGAGAGTATTTAATACTTGTTTGTATGGTTGCTAATCTATGGACATGCAGGAGAATTGGTAAACATTACCTGAATTCATCCCCCGACGGAAAAACCTTTATCCCAAATGGGAAATTTTCATTCATTATAGTATATTCTAAGTCGTATGATCTGACTGAATCTATTGCATGATTCAGAACCATTGCTGATTCATCTATATTATCGGTTTGGCCTTTGATGACAGTTGCATCTTTCAATGTCACCCAAACCCATTTCGGTGATTAAATATTCTCACGCACTGCTCTTCTGTTGGACTAGACTGCCAATGACGGGGAGATCGATGTTTAAATCTTGATCGAGTGTACTGAAGGTGTATTTTTTTAGAAATAATTTTCTACTTTTCCTCCACGTTATTTCGGGTACATATCCCCTAAATATAACATTCCTAATCCCTATATACACTTGCATAATTAGTACCTAAGCGTATAGCCCCAACGGATAGTAAGACGCGGTGCTTAAAAAAATCACTCCAATGCAAGTTTGTGTGCTGCGTTTAACCATGGATAAATAATTATGAAATTGTCTTCATGTTTCAACGTCAAATACTTGTTGATGCAATTTATTTCTTCCTTGATAATGCCAGACGGTCTTGGATGATTTTTGGAAGGTGGTGTGTAGGTTTCTTCTAGTCGAAGTCTTAGCACTTTCTGCTTTGTAGAGTAAGTATGTTCTGTATATATAGGAAAGCCAAATTTTCGCAATCATAACATCAGGTAGTATGATTATCGTGCTTCCTGGCAAAATCATCTGTGAAGTTATCAAAGAATGTTTATCACAGTTTACTAGGTATGGCCTGATTAACCAAATACACAATCAAATTAAAAGAATTGCCTGAAAGGAAATGCCTTATTCATTTAAACAGCTACGTTCTGACACTTTATCCTTCCACACTCTCTCATTTTCAAGATGCCTAGTAATTAGAGTATTCACTGATTAGTCTAAAAACATTTTATGTAAGTGTAGGCTCCAATTAAATAATGCTACTTAATGTTACCTGTGTAATTTGTATATGACAAAGAAGGACTTTTTATTTATTGATATGAATATGAAACCACAAAATCAAAAAACTAGTCAATATATTTGGTATCCTTATATATAATTTGATAATCCTGTTTCCGATAATAGAAATTACGAAGAAGTGACTTAACAGATTTTGACAAACGACCACCCATTATAATGGTTAGGAGCTCAGGATGCCGGGAAAAATAGCAGTTTTCCACGAAAACCCCATTTTCGAAAAGAATTTTCAGTTTTTAGTTATTTGTTTAGTCACTATGGGAACCGTTATTTGCCAAATGTCTGTAAATCTCTAGATAAATTATATCTCTTCGGCTAAAAAATAATAATTACATCTTTATTTGTTGGTCTAAACACGTCACAATTTCCTTTTTGGATGAATATATCTCTTTGGATGCTGATCTTAAAGCATATAAATTAAGATACTTAAATTAGTGAAGCATTCATTTTTACTTTCTCGCTATCTCACAGGTAGAGAAAGTATAGTGGTCGTAAAAAAAATATAACTCAAGATTTTGATGAATCTTGACGTTTCATAACCCCCTGAATCCCAAAACGTTGTTTTTGACTTTCCATCTTTCTGTCTTTCTGTACCTCCAAATAGAGCCTAAACTATTTTACTGATCGGGCTAAAACTTGGTATTAAGGGTATTCATAGGGCTGCCCCGAGGGTTTTTTGGAATTAGAAATCTAACCCTGATATGTAAATTATCTTTTTCTTATATAATATCTCCTAAACTATTTGCGATATGAAATTACTTATCGTTACAAATATGTAATACTCTTTATAATACAAATATTTTATAAGAAACATATTTTTATAAAACATATAACTTTCTAGCTATACGTAAATATATATATTTTTTTTATCTTTTCGAACAAAAAAAAAAGTATTGTGACTGCAAAAGAAAATCTAACCTGAAATGTTGATGGATGTCGACGTCTCAACACCCCCCAAACACTAAAAATGTGTATTTGCAATGACCTATGTATGTGTGTCAGTTTAAACTCAAATTAAGGGTTGTTTAAGAAAGGACGACAAGAGAAAAAATCGATTTTCTCAAAGTTTACTAACGATTTTGATTAAAATTCGTATCTATGGGTTGATTAAGATTATAAATGAACTGGATTTTTTCATTTTATCATTAAAGGGAATTTAAGGGTACTTTACAGAAGAAGATACTTCCGTATCTCCACAACTATTTGAGATACTAAATAACTTATCATTGCAAAATTGTAGTACTATTAAAAATAAAAAACTTGTATATGAAATATATTTATATAAATCCAACAGTTTCAGATATATTAACAAATATATTAATACAATTTAGTGAGCTTTTGTAGTAAAGAGATACTACTTGAGTTTTAACGCAATAATTCTCCAATGCTATAGAGTAATTAAATATAAAATATAAAAGTTTATGTTGTTTTGCCTTATGCCACTTAGGAGAAATGTTTTTACAACAATGATTTATATCCATTTTAGACTCAATGGTTAATATTTACATTTTTTATTGGTAAAAATTTAAAAATGAAGCATGTAATAGCAATGCGATGGCATGAAGATATGCAAAACCTAATAAAATGTCGAAAATTTTAACCGGAAGTTGAAATTTTAATACGAAGTGTTGACCCTTGTGGACCCAACATTAATCTTTTTATTGGTCCAAACATACAAATGAGGACATTAATTTTTTTAAACAAAATTATAAAATTTAAAACCGGAACTAAAAGAAAAGGTTTTACATAGGTATAGTGTAATTTATGCTTGTGTTTTTAGTGTATATTATTTCGTTTCACATTTATTACGAGCTTTGAGCAAATATCTCAATTTTTAAACAATTGAGTGAGAAAGTCCGTGCGTAGTTCCGTACCATTTATTTTTTAGAATGTTGTTGCCGTTTAATCGCATTTAAATCAATAATATTGAGCATAATTCGAAAATTAAAAGTTTATGTTATTAATTTCGCGAAAATATTGTCTACGTTTTGTTTCATGCATGATGAAATAATGTTTAAATTTGTTTTGGTATGTAATATGAACTAAGAAATGAAAAAAATGATCTTTAATAATGTTTAAAAATAGCCATTTTAACTATTTAAGTATGAGTTTTGGTGTTCTTTTCTTTTTTCAAATAATGGGTTTTGATATTCATTTTATTCAAATAATGGGGTTTTATGTTAATTTTTGTAAGTAATAACACAATACAGATGCATAATTTAAACAATTTTTTTTTCATTTTAGCATCTAATCTTGAGGGTATGATATTTTAAAGAGCAATTTTTCGTGTACCACATCTATATTTTCACGTTATCTCTTTCTATCTGACTTTCTCTCTCACTGTCTCATACACACACTTTTTCTCACACTTTCGCCCCTTACACACACAAACACACTCTAGAACACACTCTCTCTCCTATCTTTCTCACATATTATCCCTCTTTCTTGCACACACTCTATACCCTCACATACATTCTCTATCACACAATTTATCTCAAACTATTTTTATTATACTCTTTCTCTCTTAAGCTCTTTCTTTCTCAAATTCTCTTTATCTCAAACGCTCTATATCTTAAGCGCTCTCTAACAAACGATTTCTCTATATTAAACTCGCTCTCTTTCAAAATCCTCTCTTATCTCAATCTCACTCAATATATCTTAAACTCACTTTCTCTATCTAAACTCACTCTCTCTCTCTCTCTCTCAAACATTCTTTGTCTCAAACTTAACCTCTCAATTTCTCACTCTAACGTCCTCTCTCAAACACCCCCTTTCTTAAACTCTCTCTCACTCTAATTTCATAAGCCCATTTTCGGTAATATAAATTGCTAGAAAATAGCTAAATAGATTTTGACAAAAGACCTCTCTTTTTAAAGGTCAGGAATCTAGTATGTCGTGAAAAATAGTAGTTTCCAAAAAAAAGCTGACATTCTCAGAGAATGTTCAGCTTTCTATTCTTTGTTTACATCACCATGAAAACCCTGATTGGTGCATGAGTGTATGTATGTAGCCTGAATAAAATATTTCTCACTGGTTACAAATAATACCAAATCAACTCAAACTTGAGGGGTTGGGTGCAACAAATAGGCATATTACGGCAGGTATTTGTATATTAATCAAACAAGCCGATGATATCAGGTTTTATATAAATATATTGATTTTTATCCTTCCTCTTCTTTGTCTTTGAATGTTTACCTCCGCTCTTATGAATAATTTGATGGGCCCTTTTACGGTAAGTGAAATAGCAAGGAAATGGTTGAACCGATTTTGACAAACGTCCACTTATTTTTGACGTTACGAGTCTTGGATGACGGCATAAATAGTAGCTTAAAACAAAAATCCAGATTTTCTAGTTAATTTTCCGTTTCATTCTGTGTACGCAAGGGCCCATCTGTACAACCATTATTTGTACACATCACCATGGAAACCATGATTTGTGTATAGTTGTATATGGATGGAAAAAATATTTGTATTTGGTTAAAAGTAATATTAATTTTTCCTTGAATATTTTGGTGCAACAAATAGAGAGAGAGATAGAGAGAGAGAGAGAGCTGAAAGAGGGTTCGTTTTAAAGTTCTTATCGGGGTTCAAAGGGGACCAATAAACGTTTTGATTCAATTTAGACACCAAAAGATCTATGCAACGTTTATAGCCTTTGACGAGTAAACTATTAGCTGAAAGTATAGTCAATGCTTTTTATAGAGATATTTTCCCAATAAAAAGTTTAAAAAACATTTTAGTTAAATAATTTGCAGAAATTGCTGCAACTATCCACAAGTAATATGTAATTTTGATTTTGATTTGAGATTTTAATTCTATTTTCTTCTTACTTTTGAAGTGAATATAACATTTCGATGAGTTAAAATTATTAACTAGATTACGTTTTTATTTAATTTATTTTTTACAATTTTCAAAATTTGTAAGTTTAGCGTCCCTTTTGAATGGTTTCCCTACAATTTTAACAAATTTCAGATTTCTAATCCATTGAAGATTATTAAAATTCCTTTGGACAGATATACATATATACTTGAATACATGTATATATACATGCATACATACATATATATAAGTACATACATAAGTACATACATACATACATACATACTTACATACGTACATACATACTTACATACGTACATACATATATACATACATACATACATACATACATACATACATACATACATACATACATACATACATACATACATACATATAATGAAAAATAATTTACAGTGTGAGAGAAATATGTATTATCTATATATTTTTATATATAATTTACTTTGTCTAGTATCAAGTGTCTTCTGACATCTTATGCTGTAACAACAATAGTTAACATCAAGATGTATAAAGATTGTGTTTTTGTTGGGCGCCTCCCCTAGTATCTAGGAGAAAAATAATAATCAAAAGAAAAAAAAATCCTTGGCTAATTCAGTCAGTGGCACTACGAATCTCAATACTCGTGACCACTGGGTAGACTTAAAACTAAAACATGAACAATTTAGATAAAATTGATTGTTGGAACAAAGTGTAATTTAGACTACAATAAAAAATAAAGGTATGAAATAAAAATTGTTGGCACTTTTGTGGATTTATTACTGTTTCCCTTTTACCACATCCCATAGCCTACCCATAGGGTAGTTATAATTCTAATTTAACAAAGTATAGAACAGTATTGTTGAAACAAAAAAAAAATACATAATACAAAAATTAATAATTAGACATAAAAATGAAATGTTAACTAAATCTCTGCATTAATCTGTCTTTCTGAAAGTAAATGAATTCTGATTTTTACAGGAGAGAAAAAATGATAATAATAATTTATAGTTGAAGAGTTGGCTTGGCCTCACCCCTGAATTAATCCATATTGACACCAACTTCAGAAATTTGTTACACTTTAGTAATTCGAATTCTTACGCAATTTGAAACGAAAATAAACAATCTAGTTCTTGTACACACACTTAGCTTTACATTTTACCACTTTTACTTTAATTCACAACATTTAATTCACTTTAAAATAATTTTAATTAGGAGCTCCACATATTTGGCTCCATGTTAAACCAACCCCGAAGAAGAAGACCTCGTCTACTATCGAAAATCTTCCAAAATTCAAATTTAAAAATGTTCTATTCATACTTACAAGACCAAAGAGAAAACTAATATATAAAAAAACAAAAGATAAATTGTTGGCTATGGACTAGGGATAAAAATAAAATAAAATGCAAGTTTAATATAAATATTGAAATATAACCCAATGAAGGTGAACAGTGTTTTCACAAAAGAATTAAATGTTTATTTCTATCTGTCAAAATTGAAAAGCTCGCTTGTTTTGAGTTATTTACATCGAGCTTTGTTTCTTGTTTTACGATCAGATCCGCTACTCACTTGTTTGATAGAACTGCGCATACGTTAAAAACAATCATGGTCGACGTTGAAAATAAATACAACAAGAGTTAAACCAACTTCTTAGAAGGATAATTAATATGTTTAATAAAAGGTAAGTGTTCTTCTTTAAATCAAAATTCTTAATTTAGATTATTTAAAACAATGTTTTAAGTGGTTCCTTCCGTCATTTTATTTTATTTAATATATGTAAATAGTATTATTAGTCAGGCCGGCAACCAGCGTGTGGCCTAACTTCGAAGTGCTTAATTTCACGCGACAATAAATTGTAAATTGTTCACAAAAACTAGAAAACATAGGGAAATACAAGGTAAGGTGGAAAATTACGTCGCAATACATACATAAATAGATACATACATACAAACATACATACATACATAAGTAGGCCTACATCTGTCATGGTTTAATATATATTTCTCATTATTTCGATATCATTAAAATGTAGTCCTTTCTGTCTTTTTGCCTAATGGGTGAAACATGTCTTGATGAAAAAATAAAGTTGCACAGGGATATATGGACACACGAGCTGGAGAAGGCTGATTAAAAATTTAAAATAGTGTATTTATTAAAGCTGTTTAATTAGTTACCCAGGGAGAGTATTGATAGAGTTAGAGTTCATTAAATAATCCTACTATCTTGTATTATTTTTCGTAACTGTGGTACGCATACCCCCATTTAATTGTGCGATATGCCACTGAGTTTTGTAGATAGTATTAATTCGTTTCATGAGATAACAAAATAGCTAGGATCTTGTCCTGATTACAAGAACTTACAAAAGTTTTTCTTCCCCTATGTCAAATTCTTGTTTAAATTACCACTATAGCCATATTTGAATTTGAAATGGTCATTTTTATTTTACAAGATAGCATTTTTTTTATTAGAGATGGAAATAGTAGGTATCATGACCATCGAGGAGATTCACGACAGGAAAAAGTTGTTAATACACTTTTCTAGTATATTAGCAAAATAAGGGTGAGAAAGGATAATTTTAAGAAGTTGTTTGTTTGTTTAGCACCGCGTCTTACTACCCGTTCGGGCTATACGCTTTAAGTACTAATTACGCTAATGGATTAGGAATTGGGAAGGTTGAATTTTTGCGTGGAGGGAGAGTGGAAAACCATTTAGGAAAAAACCCCTCCAGTTCACCCGACCGAGATTCGAACCTCGATCTCCCCGTCCTAAGCGGTCGAGCTCAACACGACAAGCGCGTTAGCCAATTACGCCACCGAGGCGGGTTTTATGAAGTTTCAATTACACTCTTTGCTCAGATTATTATTATATTTCGTACCTTAAATTTACAAAAATTTAAAGATAATAAGTATTAATCAAACTATGTGATTTTGTTATCTTTAGTACCTAATAATGACGTCATTTTCTCCCATGCATGGAGACTTTTGGAACAACCTGTATAAAACTAGAATATAAAACTGTAGGTTAAATGTTGTTAAATTTGTTAGTCTCCTAATTAAATTAATGAGATTCGATCCCTATCTATCTTCTATAAACGTGTATATCTGTCCAGGCCTCCAACCTTTTCTACCTGCGGGCACACTACTCTAAGTTTGCAAAGTTTCAAGTTCTAGCTCATCTGGAAGTGGGTAAACATTAATGCCAGTGAGTGAGTCAGCCATGTGGCTTTATAGTAGTATAATGTGTGTTGTCCCCTCTTTCCTTAACCGTCAACTACCTCTATCTCTCTCAGACACACACACACACAAAATGTGTGGATTGCCATATTAACTGCAAAATATGCTGGAGAATATATTCTCGCATGGTATATGTAGTTTGACTCTTGGGATATTCATAAACATAGTTTAAATAATTTCGTGCAAGCCGCCCACCATATATGGGAAATGAACCCAAGGCCTTTTATTTAGCGCAATAATACTACTATACCTTGTCGTCTTGCCAAAGTTAATTTTAAATCCATAGTAAAATTTCACTATGTATTTAAAGCATAGTTTGTTTGACTTATAATGTGCATAGGATGATCGTGGGTACTAATGCTATAGACAATTCATGTAGATATTGGCTAAAATTTTCTAAATATATTTTCGTAACCATACACACCACAAATATGTTTTGTAAACTTGACAATAACACTCTACTATCATCCCTTGTAAATAAGATTTTTAAAATTTGCAAGACCAGTGGATATAAAAATATATTTGAAAAATTTTTCAACTGTCAGTAAAAACAAACACGAACCAGCTAAATAGTATGGGAATTGTGAGTCAAAAGTTTGTCCCAAGACAAGGTGTAGGTTTTAAAAACAAAATTTTAAATATATCCGTGATTTACGTAAAATTCACATTGCTTATTATGATAACAAAAAATACTTATTATAACGAGAATATTTTCACCAACGTACTTTAAAGGAACGATTAATGTAAAACCCGACTCGGTGGCATAGTTAACTAAAGCGCTAGTCTAGTTGAGCTAGACTGCCGAGGACGGGGAGATCGAGGCTCGAATATTGGTCGGGTGAACCGGGGGTAGCTTTTTATAAATGGTTTTCCACTCTCCCTTCATGCAAATGCAGATTTACTTCCTCTAAATTCAACCTTCCCGATTCATGAGCCATTTATCGTTATTAGTACTTAATCGTATGATCCGAACGGGCAGTAAAACGTGGGGCTAAATAAAAAATATAAAGTTAATTAAAGCCTACATGTTAACATAATATTTTACTAGATTAAAAAAATTATAAACTGACAGCTATTTCTCAGATGTCCGCACATTTATTTGTTGATTCTTGTTTAATCATTAACTAGCCATACTCTATTTATAAATATTCGATAAGAGACGAGTTGAACCCTTAGAACAATACATGATCTGAGCAATTAGAACTATCAATATCGTTCCCAACTAGGGCCTATTGATGTTTTCAGTAGTTATTTACTTTAAACTACCTTATAATGCTATGACGATAGTAAAACGCTAGCAAAAAATATAGTTCCATTTATAGTTAAAATAAAAAAAAATTAAAAACTCATTGTTCTTAATTGGAGGTCTTATATAAAATTGCAATAAAGCCCATCTTCACGAATAGCCCATGTCCCATTACTTGATCAAACTAAAGTGTTAAATTGCCTATAATTTTGTCTTAATTATAGGTAATAACTTCTTCAAAACTTGAAAGTTTGGACCATTAACAATATTTAGTGATTTTTACATTAATCAGTTCTCTCAAGATGGAATTTACAGAATTAAAGGCGAAAACCTAAAGTATAAAGCATAACACACCCAATTAGGGAACACATTTACATAGTTAATATATTAAATGTACGTGTAGAGTCTTTTTATGTATCAAGTTTAGTTTTAAAGCCGCCGTAAGTCCATTTAAAAAAATTATTACATCTCCTAATTAAAGAAACTATACAACCTATCACAAATGTTTTCATTTTTCATAAACATAATGTTTCGTAATCGTTATTATGATGGGTCTTAAATTTGTTTGTGCTTATTAACTAAAAAAAACTCTTCCTCTGTCTAAATGTATTTGTATATCTATTTGGCGCTAAGCAGTTTAATGGATTTCAGTAAAAATTAAAAAAAATTTAAATAGTACATGGTCATTTCAAGAGGCGAAATCCTGGTTTTAACCGTAAAATTAAGAGTAATGAGAGATTACTGATGGT
Organism: Timema shepardi; assembly: GCA_902151425.1. Taxonomy (NCBI): domain Eukaryota; kingdom Metazoa; phylum Arthropoda; class Insecta; order Phasmatodea; family Timematidae; genus Timema; species Timema shepardi. Next base: position 274,962 of record CABFVX010000224.1, on the reverse strand, counting down.
TATTGATATCTTATTTTTGAACATTGGAAATTTTACCAGAATGGCTTGTATATAAATGGTAATTGAGAAGTGTTTCACATGATAAATAACAATGCATATTTGTTTTCAAAGAAAAATTCCTTTAACAGCAGTTGGTAACTAATCTTTTTGGAAAATTATGTTTTAAATAATATTAGAATAAAATATAATGAAAAGTAGGTAGGACCGTGTCGTAATACTTGTTTTAATTTGAATAATTAATGTATGAATACTAAGTTTAAAGTTTTTTTATGAACGTATTATTTTCCTTTGCAATTTTGCTCGAAATTGAATCTTCATAATATTGTCATAAAACAAGATGTGTACATTTACAATTGAAATAGTTGGATAAAAAAAAAGTTTTAATAAATATTAAAAGAAAATAAACCTGTGTAACTTTAACTACTGAGCAATACGACACAAAGTTAAAACCGTATGGGACCATCTGAATTGCCTTGTCTTGGCCACAAATAAAGGTATATTGCATCTTAAAAAAAACTACAGAACTAACACAACAAAATAGCAATATTCCTACTTTACGACCGCTAGGAGGGAGAAAAAGATAGTAGTGCAGGAGAGAGGGGTTGGGAAAGGGGGGTTTAGCACACCAAAAAACAGACCAAACAACAACTTTACGTCGGTCGGACGTTAATTCCATAACATCCATACACAACACGTACAGAATCGCAACGGTCATGAGCAACAAATATATTTTAGAAAGGGGAATTAAAAGCCGTTCCCACACGAAGCACATTTGAACAGTATGTCTCCGTAACGACGCGATATTACACACGCACCCAAAAACCCCTTTTCCCCTTCCTCACACAAACCCTAACTTACACACTAACACACTATCAGATGTAGCCAGATGCTTACCCAGTTACCCATTATTTCACCAACAGCCAAATGAAAAAGCAGTACAGGTTAACAACAAATAACATAGTTTTAAATCGTTAGTGGTTGCGTTACTTAAAATGTCAATGCATTTTTACTATTTGAAAAGTAACCTAATTAAAACTATATAAAATTAAACCTATGAAAGTCAAACCTGCTTTCTTTTCATTGTTTTGTTTGACATTTAAAAAATATGAGCATGCTGGTTGAATGTATATGGTCTGGTAGATTTCAAGGTAGTCTATGAGAGGTCAAAAGCCTTAGAATATGAGCTATTCAACCCTTTTCAATTACAGAACATAATTTAAATGGCGTGGAAGGGAACTATTAAGTTTGGGGCTTTTTATATTTACAAAAAACCTTTTATGAGCAAATAAATTAAATATTGCTTTAGTAGATGTATTTAATTTAATTGAATTCAATACAGAATATCAGAATTTATATGCGATTTTGTAGTAGATACCATTTATTTGGGTTAGTGTTCACATAAAACGTAAATATTCGTCTTAATCTCGAGATAGATTTTTTTTTACGATTACAATACATTCTCTTGGTATGACAAAATGAAAATATAGATATAGTCACCCAATCTTACATTGTCACATTAAAGTATTTGTAACTTAACTGTTCGCAAAGTTTAATCGTTGCTTAAAGTTTCCGTTGAATTCTAAACTAGCATTTTGATGAATTCATTAAGTTATGTATGGCTACCTTCAATTTTTTCTTATTATTAAGTTTCTCCGAGCACTAGATGTATGCCAAAGCTTTTGATTGGCTTAATTTGAACTAATATATTGTAAGTTATATAGCTATTAATACTTCCGATGATGGGAATATCAAGGTTCTAATCTCGGTCGGGTGTAGGCTTACTGAGGGTGGTTTTTCCGAAAATGGTTTTCCACTCGCTTTACACGCGAATGTGAATAAATTTCATCTAAATTTAACCTTCTTCATCCCTAAAACCATTATGGTTATTAGTACAAAAGTGTATAAGCTGAACGGGTAGTAAGATGTGGTGCTAAAACAAATTCACCCTCGAAGATATATTATATCTTAAACTGTACATGTTGATATTAAAACTTGAGAGTATTGCTTTGATTAATTGTCACTGAAATATTTGTGTTCACCCACTTAAACCTTGACAAAATAGGCCTACGTACATTAAAAAAAAGGATATGGGCATAAAACCAGATGCCTTGTAGAAGTTAATAACTTGACGTTCTAAATAATAAAACTTTGATAATATTATTAGTAGAATCCGTAATAAATTTTGTTTTTTGTACACTTAAATTTAAACACACAGATCTATTATCCATTTTGGGAGTTTGAGAGAGGGAAGGTAAGACTATAATATCATTAAAACATTATATACGTTTAATTAAACATAATTACGTAATAATAAATACTATTAAATTCGAAAATGAGATGAGGTGGAGGTAAACCCAAGTCAAGGTAAGTTTTTACAACAAAGACATTTTTGTCTAAAATAAAATGTTGCTTGTTTTGAATGGATTTGTTTAGTGTATATATCTAAGTAAATATACTTAAATTTTCCGGATTACTGGAAAATAAAACTGTGTCCAGGATTTTAAGAAATGATAAAATAATAAAATGGGTATATTAGTATAAAATTTAAATGTATTTATACTTATTCTATACATTAAAAGTGGTGTATCTTAACTATATAAACATACTAATCATTAAAAGTGATAGCGGTTCATCTTAGTTGAAATGCAAATCTGATTCATTGTTGATTAATTAATAGTTTACAGCAAATGGAGATTAAGGGTTCCACCTACAACAAGGATTATATTTCACATTGCTGTATTTCAAATTAAAATGTCAGGTTTGAGGCTTATTGTTAAAATAGTCTCCAATTATCTTAACATTTCTGTTGCTATCCAATTAAAAATAGCTTTTTTCGTTTGAAGAAATCTTAATTTAGTCTCTTTGATCTCCAAACGATAACTTTTCACTTAGAAAGTCGCTGAAAATAAGCTAATTTTATCTTTTAAAATTTTCTAAAATACAACCAAATTTTAATGTCTAGCATTTAACCTATGGATATTCCTTTAGCCTTAATTTTTCCATAAGCCATATGTTAAAATAAACTTTTGTTAAATGTAGTTAGATAACTGGGTGTCACGACCGCTTCTAAACGCAATAGTAATCATCACTTCTGAGGTGACCCGCCTATGTGGCGTAGTTGGCTAACGCGCTTGTCGTGTTGAGCTCGACTGCTGAGGACGGTGATATCCAGGTTCGAATCTCGGTCGGGTGAACTGGGAGTGGTTTTTCCTAAATGGTTTTCCCCTCTCCCTCAACGTAAATGCGGGTTCACTTCCTCTAATTCAACCTTCCCAATTCATAATCCATTAGCGTAATTAGTACTTAAAGCGTATAAACCGAACGGGTAGTAAGACGCGGTGCTAATTATTATTATTATTATTAGTATTATTACTTCTGAGGTGATTGGCCCTTTTCATTTAGCGTGGGAATGCAGAACCATGGGAACAAAGTTATCTTCAAGAAATTTTATTGTTTTGCTATTTTCTTTTCAGAAACAGTTTGTTTAAGAATATAAGCATGTTGATTAAGTTATTATATATATATATATATACCTCCTCTATAATTTGAACAGTTATCAAATAATGTTAAAATTAACATTTTTCAATAAAAAACTGCCGGATCCATAACAAAATAAAAGAAATTGTAACAATTAATAGATATCGATACATTATTTTAGAAGGGTTTTTTTTGAAAATATTAAAATAAAAATTTCACTCGTTCTCGAGAAAGCTGATATTTCCAAACGTATGACCTTTCCTCAAAACCTGTCCGGTAGCTAGCGCCATCTACGGTTTCCATGATACATATTTTCTTGTTGGCGCGGAAGGATACTTTGGTCAGTTGTGAAGCAACGCCAAGCCTTTCACCCTCCCTCCCAACATTCCAAAAATAGGTGTTAGACTGACAACCGACAGGGCTAAGGGCTTTAAGATAAAATAAAATATATAGGTTATAAAACTCTAAAATTATGCGTTTCATCCTAAATCTGTCAGTTGGGCAACTGTGTGAACAAACCTAGCGATGATTAATAGTTTACCGGCAGAGGATATACGTGGGTGGTGAAGGAGATAGAGGGGGACTGTGAAAGGAGAGGGAGAGTGAAGAGAGAGAGAGAGAGGAAGAAGGATGGAGAGGGTGGGGGGAAAGGCAAGGGTGGATGGTGCTGAGTGACAAGGGGAGGGGGCTTTCAGACCACGGCAAAATGTTCCAACACACGTCCGTCCTGTCATTTGCAGAAAGAAGACAGGACAATAAATGAATTGGGATGGGGAAAAAAGTAGAGGAGGGATTAGAAAATAAAAGAAAGGGTGGAGGGTGATGGGATAGTTTACTCCAACTTGGTTCGTATCCCTCCATCGATTGCAAGTAGAAGACCTGTGGATAGAGGAACATTTGGAGCGGAGCCACAACAGTGTGTGTGTGTGTGTGCGTGTGTGTTGTGTGTGCGTGTGTGTGTGTGTGTGTGTGTGTGTGTGTGTGCGTGTGTGGATGTGCGTGTGTAGGGAGAGATGAGTGGAGGGAACAGTGTTAGTTCAGTCGTGTGGAAGAGACCTGCAGACGTGTTCTGATACCTTGATAACTATCTGGTAATAAGTTATAAGCCAAAACTTACTTTTATTAATTGCTTTAGTTTTTTTTTAACTGCAACAATGGCAACTTTCTAAGAGGAAGGATAATAGTATACATGTAGCGTCAATATAATATATTTGAGGGGATGGTTTTAAGCTTAGTGTTAGGAATCTTTTGAGTTGGGAGGTCATGGTTAAATTTTCCGTTCTGGTGATTATTTAAGTAATGGGTTTTTTTTCCTCTCTCTAGGTGAAAGCTGGTTCATATCCTTAAAACTTCTCCTTTTCCTTGTGTTAAATTAATGGTAACTGCTGGTATTTCAACTACAGTAAATAATTATTTTATCACTACTTAATTCACTAATGGTCGTGTTGTCAAAGTTGTCGTTGTCAATGTGTTTTAGTCGAGGTTTTGTTCAGGCGTTGTTCCTCGTCGACCGGGATTGGGAGGGTTCAGTATTTAAGTTTCAGGCCCTAAGGGTGGCCCTCCACATGTTAATAATAATAATAATAATAATAATAATAATAATAATAATAATATTTAGCACCGCGTCTGACTATACCCGTTCGGGTTATACGCTTTAAGTACTAATTACTCTAATAGATTAGGAATTGGGAAGGTTGAATTAGAGGAAGTAATATCTTATTTGCGTGGAGGGAGAGTGGAAAACCATTTAGGAAAAACCATCTCCAGTTCACCCGACCGAGATTCGATCCTCGATCTCCCCGTCCTCCTCCGCATGTTATTTTCTACCCTCTTACCAAAGAGAAGGGACAGCAGCCACTATAATTTGCTCTTCTTATTCTTCCCATGATCCCTATATTAAGTTATTAATATCCTTTTGGTTTAAGGAGCAGTAATGATATAAAAAGATCACAGATATATTGTGTTTATTATTTATTATCTTGAAAAAAAAGTTTTTTCCATATTTTATATAACTTTTTTTTATAATAAATATTAAAAAAATCACATAATCACACCATTAGCCGTTGACTCTTGACACTCTATAATGTCATCGTTGACGGGGAAGTTGGTGTTTAATCCTATTTGTGTGTGTTGTGAGTAAAATTTCACATGTTATTTAACACTGTAGCTCTCCCGAAATATTTACACAATAGTCCAGATTCATTTTTTCTAAATTACCATCTTCAGTCTTATCTCTTAGAATTTAGATCAAGCAGCTAATAATCATGGTGCTAAATGTACAAATATTTACAATATAATTAATATTACCTTCTGGCTATTCTCAACTCACACGAACTATTTTATATAAATATTAACAAATAGTTTTAATAATAAAATAATAATACCGTTTAACTAAGTAGGTGGATATTAAATAGTTTGTAATTTTTACCGAAAAAAAAGAGATATTATTAAGCAAAGGCAAGTTGTGAGAGCTCTTCAAATGATACTTTTAAATAAACTAGTTTCTTCCCCCAAGCTACTGCCTCTTAAAAAAGGCCAAAGAGGAGAAGGAAGGTAAGAATTGGTGCAATAAAACTCAATGATGCTAGTAAAAATACTATTGGCTCTTTCATGGTTGGATGGAAGATTGTTTTTAATACCTCACGAAATAATTAAAGAGGAAAAAAAAGATGGTTGAGTTCATTGCGTTTTGAGATATTAAACTTGGGGTGAAGAAATGTAGCCTACACGTGGGAAGAAAGAAAATTAATTGGCTCCCATACGTGAAACTGGTGCTTGGGTGTATCTCTTATACTTAGCTGGTTATGCAACAAGGATAATTTTCAAAGCTTTTTATTTTGTATCCAATAAAGAAGCATAGGCCATGATGTAACCTAACCAATAGATTAATAATTATTGAGTTGTTAAAGAAAATTAAATACTTAAAATAACAGTTCAATATTTGATTGAAGAAAATCGTACCTAATTTCGTCCAAAATTTAGATGAAAAAGAGGTTTATCAAATTTTAAAATCAGAAGCTTCGTTCATACATTCTAAAATTTAAGTATTGTAATGTTTTTCTCTATGCTTTAAAAATAAATGGTTCAATAAACTAACTTTCTCAAACCTATCCAACTTATCTTTATTAGATAATTATTTCAAACGCCAAATTTAAAATATATCAATTCTGGCTTGCTTTTATGTAGCTCTTTGCTCTGAATTAGCCTGGAATATATTGAAATACAACATATAAATTTATATAGTAACTATACAATCAATCTTCCAGCGTTTTTCTAGTTTAAATTTTTTTCGAATCATATTTGTGTCAGTAAAATCATAAGTGAAATATCTACTCAGATTAAATACACACAATAAAGGGTGATATTTGACAGTTAAAAAAGTTACCAACTTGTTTAATATATTCATACGCACAATCATGTTGACCTGAGCTGTCATTGTTCGTTCATATTATCAATGCAGATTGATTAAAGATAATAGTAATAAAGTAAAATTCCATCAATATTGAGGGCAATAAAAAGTATTTTCTAAGATGTCCAATTTAGAATGCTTTTACTATATGTTTTTGAATTTCAATCTACTCAAAGGTCACTAAGAATGAACTTCTGATCATAAAATAAATGCCTTAACACATATGCGTACAAACATAGAAACATGTCATACCTTAAAGTTGTAGGTTTCATAAAAAAAGCCATATCGTTTCCCACTTCCAGAAGTTGCGACAAGACCTCTCTAAAAACCACATAACCAGATAAGTAGTAAGAGTTCCAAGGAATATACACCACCACATTCCATTCACGAACGTGACTTTACATTCTATTTCTATAATAATACTGAAAGTAGGAAGAGGGAGATTGGGGAAAAGGACACTTCCTCAGTCAGAATTCAAGAGATTTCCTTTTCGGTAGGGTGAACAATAAATTCATTAAAAGTTGAAAACAGAGTACTATGTATTCATGCCGTGAGCTGGTGGAGGCCTATCTTTTGTAAGGACTCCTTCGCATCCACCCCTCAAACAACCACTCCACTCACATATAACAGAACTTCAGCACCATCGGGTGTACGTACCAATTGTTAGAATAATCTGTATGCACATTACCCATAAACTGGAGCAAGGAGGAAAGGATTTCTGAAGGTAGTGGGAACGTCTTCGACAGACCTGAATCCTAAATAAGCAAGATGAGTTTTGGTACATCGTATTCGTTGAATTG
>CABFVX010000224.1:251823-267218 GCA_902151425.1 Timema shepardi | reverse complement strand
GGAAGGGGTGGAGGAGGGTTGCTGTACAAAGATCTAAAGATGCAATACATACAATACTTTAGAAGTTGTAAGACTTATTCAGAGATGTATATAACGTAGTCTAAGGTGTTAAGTTCACTATATTATTATTATTATTATTAGCACCGCGTCTTACTGCCCGTTCGGGTTATACGCACTTACACTAATGTGCAATGGTAGGGTGATTGTGAGATGAAATGGAGGACCTGCAGTTTAAAGTAGAATCCGAACCACGGTGGAGGCCTGGCATTCCCCACATTCACAAGATGTCTTGTCAGAGGTTGAAGGAAGGGTTTGGAAATCAGATAAATCTTTGCCGGGACCGAGGATTGAACCCCGGCCACCAGCATAGAAGTCTGACACCTTACCTCTAGACCACCAGACCACCCCAAGTTCACTATATATTTTTATTCAGCGAAATCTCACGTCTTGTTCAGGCTATACGCATGTACACTAATAACTAGTACCTAGATTTGTATGTAATTATTTTAATCCTGCCAGTAAATATGTGAAAAGTGGAATGTCGTCGAGCTGTTTTGCTTGGGACTGTATTTTTAGTTTTAGTTTGACATATTTAACTAAATTCTACATATTTTCACATATTATACTGTACTCTAAATATTTTCGAATATATTATATAAAATTATATATTTTGCCTGGTTTTTTCATAGCATAATTTCTATGTCTTTCTTGGAGAAAATACTTTTAAATGATGTGTCATTAATTTCCAGGATACCTGTATTTTCATATAGGAATGTCAAAGAGCAAAGTCTAAGGAAGGTATGCCAGATCATCAGAGATAATTACAATGGCCATAACGTAACTTTGTGTCTGACGTTTCTCGTGTTGTGAAGGGGAGATAATGTGGCGTCGCTAGATAGTGCGTCTCTCGCCTGACGTGTCAGTTTGTAAGCAAATGTCGACGAGTTGTATAAACAATTGTTCCTTGATCAATTTAATCGTTTTCCTATTTTTATTCACTTGGGAGAAGAAATGGATATAAAGAGGCTATGCAAAAAGAAAATGATGTAAACTGAACGTAAAATTATTATTATTATTATTACTATTATTATCACCGCGTCTTACTACCCGTTCGGGTTATATGCACTTACGCTAATGTGTAAAGGTAGGGTGATTGTGATATGAAATGGAGGACCTACAGTTTAACGTGGAATCCGAACCACGATGGAGGCCTGGCATTCCCCACATTCACAAGATGTCTTGTCAAAGGTGAAGGAAGGGTTTAGTAATCAGATAAATCTGTGCCGGGACCGAGGATTGAACCCCGGCCACCAGCACAGAAGTCTGACACCTTACCCCTAGACCGCCAGGTCACCTAAACGGAAAATTAATCATTAAAATGCAATTTGATGTCTTTCACAATAAATAATACAGTGCATAAAGCAATATTTTGAACATTAGAAACAAGACAAGCCATGTATACAAATTTAAGTTTAATATTAATAACGACTATTATGTTGAGATCAAGCATTTAACCTAAGAAAGAAAACAATAATTGTATGAAACTGACTTTAAAACATCTAGAGTTGTCTGACGTCCTCTTGTATTCAAATAGCCGGAATCCGTGGAAGTTTCATTGAAAAATTGTAGTTCTATGATTTCTAGAATCAGTTATATAATGCCATTTATTTGAAATGTTTTAACTATTGGGAAATTGGAAACGTCTATATTTAGAAAAGTGTTATTCTATTACTTTCTTTACTTAATTCGCAGGTCATTAAATTTAATTTAATTTCAATAATATATATATTTGTAATAATTATTAGCTTGGGGAAGTAAATTTTATTTAATGTCATATATTTTCATATTATTAAATATTTAACTACACAATTTAACCGATTTTTCTACATAAGTAGAGTTTATAATTTCTAAGCTAATAATTCTACTTAAAAATCCGGGCTCTACTAGTTAACACTAATATGTGCTATGGATGAAGAATGTTGAATTTATAGGAAATATACCTCCATTTCCTTGGAGGAAGAGCAGAAAAATACTTAAGAAAAAAACCACCCTCAGTACTCCCACCTGAAATTCAAAACGCAATCTCTCCATCATCAGCAGCCTATTTTATTTCGAGAATGACGCATTAGACCAGGAGGTCCCAAACCTTTTAGACACAAGGAGCCCTTGTACCAGAAAAAAAAACATTCTGAACCCTTCATACAAAATTCTACGCTTAAAGTATGAAAATTAAATAACAAAAGTTAAATTTTTAACAAGTATTATAATAATGCAGAACAAACAGAAAGATCACATATTCTGGCTGCGTCTTTGTCAAATGTCCTTTATTCAGATTTGAAAAAATTTACCATTATAATTACTGAGCCTATTTTGTAGTGTGAAAAACGAATACAAATATTCTGAAATTACCTCACGGAGCCTGAGATAATCATAGTGGATCACAAGGTCCCCGCGGAGTGCAGTTTTAAATTATTATTAGCACCGCGTCTTACTACCCGTTCGGGCTATACGCACTTACGCTAATGTGTAATGGTAGGGTGATTGTGAGATCACAAGATGTATTGTCAGAGGTGAAGGAAGGGTTTGGTAATCAGATAAATCTGTGCCGGGACCGAGGATTGAACCGTGGCCGCCAGAACAGAAGTCTGACACCTTACCCCTAGACCGCCAGCTCACCCGCAGTTTTAAAAACGATGCATTACATCATTCGCCCACCGAGGCGAGAAAGCTCACTACAGACAGGGTTTAAAGTGCACAAGAGAATGGTTTTCAACACGCAATTAATCACTTTGGTAGTAGCACACCCTTTACAAGTTAATCCGGGTGTGCTTTATAGTAGCCAACCCAATAATAATGCACATTAAAATGGTACATTGAAATTAAAAGAAAATAGTGAACTTAGAATAAATGTAACAACAGAATTATCAGCGTCTGTTTTAGTCTTTTTTGTATTTTGAAATCTCATTATCAAGTAATTTTGTGTATAAAAACAATTATTTAAATATAAATTAAGAAACCATATTGGAAATCACGTGGAAATAACTATGAAAACATATACATATATCTATGTTTATAATACTGATTAATGTTATAAGTATTAACTATTTATTTAAAAAATATATAAAAATTAATAAAATAACTAATACACTTATTCAGATATTCCACACTTGTGCAAAAGAGTGCAATCAATGTACACAATTCCTTATAAACAGCTTTAAAGCCTTAACGTATTTGGGAGAAACCCTCACTCCCCTCCCCCCACCAATTACAATTGTATCTGCCTTTAAAAATAAACACACCCCTCAGACATATATGTATACGTAAAACTACCGTTTGAGTGGGGGTGTAGCCCTGCCGAGATTGTAGCAAGAAAATCTCCAAACTCTAAACAGGAGATCCCTTAAAATTTATTAGACGCGATTTATTTTTTCCTATTCCAATCTCAATAATATGGAGCCTTACTAAATTCCATTGGATCTTTCACGCGTCCTAACTCATCGTGGGGTTTATCTGAGCGGGGCCTAGATCCTCAGAGTCATTCGTTTATGTTTTTAGAACATGGAAGCTGTTTCACCACTTAGGTAAGTGAACCAATAAAACGCTAGAGTGAAATATACTCATTTGTCACGTATACCTCTGAGGGCATGTTTACCTAATGGAGTGGGGCAGTTACTTTTATTGCGAGTGTTAAATAATTTATAGAATTTCTCACTAATAATGTAACCAGATAAATTATACATTTTATTTAGTTAAAAGCAAACCAAGTAGTCAAGCATACGATGTAAAGTTTCACCTATTATTACTTTTCGGTGACGATAAAGAGGTTTAGGAGACCAGGGTTTGAATCAGGTTGGATGTGGATGTGATTTGGCTTGTTCCTAATGTTTCTCTAAACATAACTCACTCAAATTCTAGTACATTTCCTTAACATTTAATCTTACTAAGTCTTACTCAATTAGTGTAATTAAGTGCGTTTGAACGAAGTAGTAGTAGTAGTATGATTCTGAGTAAAATAAGATTTAAATAAGTTTTATGGTCTAGATTTTTGATGTGAGTTTTATAAATACGTTACGGCACTTAACTTACAAACTAAATTGCAACCATACAGGGTGGGGGTGGAAACAATTAGACGATATATGCTGATGAAAGTATTGGACAACGTTCTGAGGTTTACTTGACTTCTGGTGGAGCTCACATGAGTGACATCTCTAAAAATTAAAAACGTTTAATATGTAGTTTGCTTTTATTTAACAAGTAGATATTTACTCTTCAATTAAGTTTAACATTTCAATTTACTAATCATCTAACCATTTCGGCCACACCTTACATAATTCCTAACTATTTACTAATTAGTTTGTAAGGTGACCTGTGGTGGTCTAGGGGTAAGGTGTTGGACTTCTTTGCTGAGGGTCCGGGGTTTAATCCTCGGTCCCGACACAGATTTATCTGATTGCCAAACCCTTCCTTCACATCTGACAAGACGTGTATTAATCACAACTTGTGAATGTTTGGAATGCCAGGCCTCCACCGTGGTTCGGATCCCACGTTAAACTGTAGGTCCTCCATTTCATCTCACAATCAACCTACCATTACACATTAGCGTAAGTGCGTATAACCCGAACGGGTAGTAAGAAGCTGTGCTAATCTTAATAATAATAATAATAATAATTAGTTTGTAATATTAACTTATTATCAAATAACTATCTTAATCGATATCACCCGTAAACAAACCAAAGAATGTTCGACTTGTGGTCAACCATTTTAACCAGTGAGTCACGAGAGATAAGTAGACCTCTGGTTGTTCAAATTTTGTATATGTTAGTTTATACAACATGAGTGTGATGGTTTATTAAGATTGATTAAATTGTCTAAGTGACATCTAAAATTATAATGTTGCTCATTTAAACGTGTATATAGCATATTTATAAATGTACTTAGATATTTAGAACAATTATCAAGAACATTTCACACCATAAATCTTTTAATAAAATATTCTAAATTTTCATAGTTATAAAATAGATTTTTATATATAAAGGTAGCACTTATAATGTATATTTCTGTAGTATACCTAATTCCTGGTTAAACATTATGATAAGCTTTTCGCTTCCAAAGAGAAATCAGCATAATTTTAATAGCACAATTTATTCAGGATAGATAAAATACGATAGTTAGAGACAAGTTGCTTAAGACATTTAAAAATGGAGCTAAGGGAAGTTGTTTAACTTTTTCATTTGAATTATTACATTCTCCTCTTAAACATACACTAAGTCTTTCTCACGACCGATTAACCAGGATATTAGACACAAGATTACGGTCGAACCACCAAACGTTTCCAAGTGAAGTTTTTTGTATTTATCGTTTAACACCAGTAAATTTGTAATAGGTTTAATGGTTTCTTAGTTTTAACATACCGTAGCTAACTATTTTTTCTAATTTTATGATTTAGTAAAATTCGGTGAAACATTTTCAGCTAGAGCAGGAGTCTGGTAGGAATAACAGAATTTAACAGCTACCAAATTTACTGAAATTGTTTTAAATTATTCATACTTAAAGTCATGTGATCTATATCTGTCACATTTGATAAATATTCTCAATACCTTAAAAGGCATATTCATAATATGATATAAAATTATTATTGTTGACTAAGAAAATAAGTATATAATATTTTCTTTCCTATGAAACGTGTATTGTATTTGCCCTCTCTGGTGTGAGATGGGTTCTTAAAAATATCTTACAAAACACTGATGATTGGTTATATTCCTAACAAGGCAAAAATTATATATTTGCAAGACTTGTGTGGTCTACTTTGACTAGATGATAAATTATGTCCTAAAGTTAAAAATTTGTTAAACCTAGAACTAATTACGTTTATGTATTCCTCATTTTACTACCCGTCCTGACTTTCAGCATCAGATTAGTTATATAGCTTGTCCCAATTCATGGGAGAGAGTCATTAGTTCGACCTTTCTCCTCGGTCAGAGCCAACAGTTCGACCCACCTCCAGGGTCATACCCATTATTTATACACATTCTCCTAGGTCGGAGCCTTTAGTTCGACCTATCTCAAGGGTCATACCCATTATTTATACACATTCTCCTAGGTCGGAGCCTTTAGTTCGACCTATCTCAGGGGTCATACCCATTATTTATACACATTCTCCCGGGTCGGAGCCTTTAGTTCGACCTATCTCAGGGGTCATATTCATTATTTATACACATTCTTCCTAGGTCGGAGCCTTTAGTTCGACCTACCTCCTGGGTCATACCCATTATTTATACACATTCTCCTAGGTCGGAGCCTTTAGTTCGCCCTATCTCAGGGGTCATACCCATTATTTATACACATTATCCTGGGTCAGAGCCTTTAGTTCGACCTATCTCAGGGGTCATACCCATTATTTATACACATTCTCCTGGGTCGGAGCCTTTAGTTCGCCCTATCTCAGGGGTCATACCCATTATTTATACACATTATCCTGGGTCGGAGCCTTTTAGTTCGACCTACCTCCTGGGTCATACCCATTATTTATACACATTCTCCTGGGTCGGAGCCTTTAGTTCGACCTATCTCAGGGGTCAAAGCCATCTTGAGCTTAAAACACTAACCTAGTCCTGTTGGTATCAACGTCTCTTCAAATCAAGAAAACTACGCCATAAAATATACATCGGAACGTATTTATTCGAGGGTGGTTTTATCCAAAGGTACAGCAACTCAATCGGGAGAAAAAATAGAAAATCCTCTTCCTCTCGAGTCCTAGATACGAAATGGTTGCATCAGGCTTAGACGGCCAGGGTCTTGGAGCGACTTGTGTGAGGAGGAATTTATTTTAGGGGGAGGGGGGAGCTGAGTAGGGGTGAGGGGGTGGATAAGCGATTTGCGTCTGAAGCTCAGAGGTTGACAAATGGAGACAAACAGCTCTCACGAGGTGGAGGGAGGGGGAAGTGGATGGACGGCTCAGGAAGTCGAGGGAGGGGTTCAGCACAGATGAAAGTGGGCGACTGTGGAGGAAAAGGAGGAAGAGAGGGAGGATAGGGTGGTGATGGGTTGCCTCGAAGGTTGACGATGAACAGAAATGTCACTTCACTCGGTATAAAAGTCCATGGCAGATCTCCCATGAAGAAGAAGAGTCTTATCATGAAAGAAGTGATGAACCGACATTATTAAATGAATGGTTGTAATATTATTCAATATGGGGTTGACAATATTCTGAGGACCTGTTAAGAACAAACTCTTGAGAGTAAATGTCTTAAATCACTATTCCCATTTTGATCATGGAATGTGACCAAGAAGTTCGCCTTTGAATTAAAAAATAATTTTAAATTTTATATATAACTATCCTAAGCATAGTCATAAATCTCTTTAAGAAATATTTTTAGATTTGAAGGAAGAAGTAAACACAAGTTAAGGTACTTGTGTTTTAATTTTTATAACAAAACATATTTTTGGCAATAATAAAATAAAATGTTGCTTTAGTAAAACATTTAGTTTAAATTTCTTCTTATAACAATTTCAAAATTTTCTTGAATAGTTTGTAATGATGATTGCAGAATTTGACCAGGACTGTTTTTCTTCATTTTATAATATATTCATGATAAATATTCAAGAACTGTTGAATTTACTAAATATTTAAAACCAATCTAAACGAATAAACAATAACGTGTTGGCTTATATTTTATCAAAAAAGGTTTTTTGGTTTTAATGAACGAACAATTTTGATAAAAACTTGCGTTCCTTTTCAATCTACCTTAAATACTTTAAAGAATGTAAAGTAAAAACGATATTATTTTACATTTATATAATTCAATATTTAAATATCATTATTTCACCTCTATTCTTTCAATAGAAAAGCTAGGAATGAAGTATTTGTTTGGATTATTATAATATATTGTACAATCCCATATTAGGTAGAAAGACTGTGATTCGAGTACTCAATCCTACTTAGCAAATATATACTTAGTAATGTGTATTTGAATTAAAGTCAGCAACCATTTGTGCAGAGCTTAGTAATAAAAAATAATAAGATCTTATTACAATATAGTTAAACTTACTATGTCCATATAGACAAAAAACATGGAGCTAACTAAATGAAACATATTTACTATATATTGTTTTACATTTGAAAAAATTGTAAAACATTAAAATAAACCTATTTTAAAAGAAGATAGCTATTTGAAGATTGCTTATGAACCCAAGCTCTAATGAATTAGGCAATAAGGAATAAACTAGTTGGATCCAACCTAACCAAATTTTATTGATTTAATTTCAATGTGAAAAGGAGCAAAGTTTAATAATACTTATTATCATAGTTACACATTGAAATACAGACCTAAAAGGCTACCTTATTATTATTATTATTAGTATTATCGTATACAAATTAAGTTGATGCACAATTTTTATTTAATCCAACAGCCTGCCTATAGTTAGTTTAAATAGTTGAAACTTTAGAAATTATATTTCGACAAAATAACCAAGTACATTGAAACGTTCTTCCTTCAAAGCTGTGACTAAATGCCTAGGTCCGGGCAGTTTCTGAGCTGCTGGTAGCCCCCACCGTATGGAAGTAGACATGAAAAGCTCTTTCACATCACAAGATTGAAAATGAGAAACATAGGACGAAGCCACCAAACTCGACACGCAAGTTTTCAAAAACCTTTTATTTTCAGGAAATTTACCAAGACGTCCAAGTTCATATAAACTGAAAGACACTGTGTCATGTCTTGTGAGAATAATTATAATAAATAAATACATTCATTATCAGGTGAGTCATTAATTCGTTTTCTTTACATGGAACTAGGGACCACGATCGATCCCCGATGGCATCATTATTGTTTCCGCCAGTATTCTCCTTACCAATCCTCCCCATCAAGTCTTGCATCATCTCTCCAAACAATATGCCTCGTAACTCATAAGTAATAAGTCACCCTCCCTATCAAGTCTCTTAAAGTAAGTTTTCTCAAGAAACTGGCCAAATGGTGTATTTCTTGTAAGCATCATTAATCTTTTTTAACACCGCGTTTTACTTATACCAGGGGTCGGCGACCTACGGCACGCGTGACAAGAGTGGCGCGCAGAACGATTTGAATAAAAATAATATTAAACCTTTATTTTTAATTAAAACCATTGATGTGAGTAATAATTTTGTTAACAGCGTGTTTTATGTTTCAATAATTCAATTGCTTTGTTTCAAAGTTTAAAAATAATGTCTTCAGAACTTAAATTATGCAAATCACATTTTATTTTTTGTATTTATTCTGATTTATATGATTAATATTATAAACCATGGGGCCACCAGCACGGGTATAATTTAATTAAATAATATAAGAAATTACTATAAAAAACTGTATATTTATTATCATTGCTGGATAATTTTTATTTTATGTCGCTTTTAACTATTTAATAATTATATAATAATATTTTATTAAATAATAATTAATATATGACTTATAAAAAATCGTTTATAAGGTAGAGAGGTCAAATGTATTCGAAATAAATGAGTTCGTCATTATAAATATATATACATATATAGTTTAAATACAAATTTGAAAATAAATTTATATTATATTATAACTCTATTCATATAAGTATACGATTATATTTATATTAAACTAGTTGAGGTACATTGCGTTTTTCGGTAGAAATGTTTTAAAATTTTGAAATAAAATCCAAACAATAATCGAAAATTCCAGTTTGAAGTTGCTAACGTTTGTGGAAAGGGGCTACTATTTTTTTTAATTGTCACGCCCTTGAATGCGGTAGATATCACGCAATACTAATGACAGACAAACACACTCCCTACGTATTTTATTAATAAACAATATGATAGTTAATCTTAAAAAATTTTAAAATCGTTAATACCCAATCCATTTTTTTAATCAATAGCATTAATAAATTAACTCCCTATGTTCATTATTTAAATTAGATAATATAAATAAAAGGTAAATCATAGAGACAAAATGACATATTTTCAATTTTAATATGTAGTGAAAAAATTATTTACAATTACTTAAGATAGTGCATTTTATTTACAATATATTCACATTTACAGGCAGTATTATAAAATATTCAAAATAAATCAATATGAAAAATAAATGGTACGCCGAACCTCACAGAATTTCTTTCCCTTTGATTTTAAAATAAAGAATTTGTTAATCATCCATAAAATCTGGGAAATGAAAGTATATACACAGTTACAGAAACACTCCACCAAATAATATAAATGTAATAATATATTATATTAAAGAAACTTTGAGAAAGTAGGAGCCTCTCTGTCGATCACAAAACATAACATTCAATTTCATATTTCGAAGTAATTTATTAAAAAATGGTTGTGTTTGCTTTAAGATCAGAAACTTTTGGTTTTATAAAATTTACTACAGTTAAAAGAGTTTTGTATTTAATAGTTATACAACTTAAAAATGATAAGTTATTACTTATCTCAAATAGTTGGGGATATATGATTAAGACTGGAAACTCCCTGTTCTCTAAAGTGTACTTAAAAGTCATTTAAATGGGAAAACGCGAGTGTTCATTCTGGTTGTAGTTTTAAACAATGCCTTGATAAAAAATAAAAAAGGTATAGTGACTTTTGAAAAACTCAAGTTCATCTCGTTCTGGTCTTCAGTAAATTAGTCTTAATTTTAGGGCTATATATATCATTCCAAAAATTCTATATATATATATATAGAATGCCAAAAATTCCTTGGGGAGCTTTATGAATGCCCTAAATATCAAGTTTTAACCGGATCGGTAAAATAGTTTAGGATCTAGGCCGATATAATGATAATCAAAGAGACAAACAAAAAATACAGCGAAAATCATTTTTTCTTTTTCAGCGGGCTATGAAACTTGGATATTCATCAAAATCTCGAGTTTGAAAATCACAATACTTCACTTTCCAAGGGGTCAGGATGAAGAAAATAGAGAACCATCGTCCACCAAAGAACCAAAATCAAATAACATACACTGTTAAGGAACCATTATAGAAATAGGAATATATATGTTCATAAAATAGCATATAAATCACTTTCATTTTCAAAATATCGAATAAAATAAATTTGTTGGCTTATGCCTGAGAAACTATTGATTTTATAAAAAAAATATTTCAAACAAGAGAGTTTTATATTTAATAATAGATTAGGGGTGTACCGATGTGGATACCGATGAATCATCATCGGGCGATTATTAGTGCATCGGGAATTATGTCGATTAATCTTTATTTAATTAAAGTTTAAATTAAAATTTTCTAGGTAGGAGTTTGGTGATCAAAATCGTAAAAAAAAAAACGTATGTGTATATTTCATCTGGGCTGCAGTCTATACAAAAATTACATAAACAAATAAATAAATCTAAGTTCATACGTTGATAAAACTAAAAATCTACTTCCGACTTTTATA
This sequence comes from Timema shepardi, assembly GCA_902151425.1. Taxonomy (NCBI): domain Eukaryota; kingdom Metazoa; phylum Arthropoda; class Insecta; order Phasmatodea; family Timematidae; genus Timema; species Timema shepardi. The sequence continues at coordinate 255,825 of CABFVX010000224.1, read as the reverse complement.
TGCCAACAGATATATGGCATCTCTAAAATTACTTTTAAGGTTTAAGGGTATCATGAAACGTTGACATTTATTAAAATCTTTAGCTCGATGATCACACTACCATTTTCTTCGAGGGGTTGAGAGAAAGTAGAAAGTGAGAAAAATGAAGCTTCTTTTTTCACATATAAATTATCCCCTACTCGGAAAGGTAAATTGACATAAGCAACCAAATTAATGGAAAGATATATGTAACGCTAATATTGAATGTTCTAAGGTGTTTATATATTTTCTAGTTGTAGGTCTGAAATTTAAACCGTTAAATATCCTAGTTAGTATTATAAATGTTTTAGTTGTTCAAACATACCTTTTTTTATCCAAAGAAACGATTAGATCTTATTTTAATTTTCTCTAAGCTCAGCTACTTTACAAGAGTACCCAACGTTAAGGCACTACTACAGAAAAGTAAATAATTTAATGAAAAGTATATAATTCTATTTTATATCGGTGCATTTACTTTATTATCATTAATATCATACGACATATTCATTATAAATTATTAACTGGAAATAACCTAAATTTAAAATGTTCTTAAAGTAAGGTTTAACATTTAACTATCAAAGCATATCAATTACAATACCTACATATTTGATATTGCTTTCTAGTTTTACTTTTTTCACAAAAAGAGAAATTCTTGAAATCATAAAAAAAATTTACCTCGAATTCATGAGGAATATTTACGATTTATATGTTGCCGAACCTCCCAAAAAAAGTTGATTATAAAATCCTTCCTGTCCCTCCATGTGTCTGTCTGTCTTTCCCTGGCCTCAGATCTATAAGAGATTAATTAATTCTGTTTAACTTTATAATTATATCTTACAAGCAATACCACAATATATTTTTTATGTGACCCGAACCCTCGTTTACTGATGAGTGATTTTTTTTTAAATTTCAATATTTATGAGAATATCTCTGACTAATATAACTATTTTTTAAATTTAATTGTGGTAACAAATGGCTATAGCAAATTTGTTCAATATGGGTGTATGTTAAGTTATTAACATTACAGTAGTCTCCTGACTCACGGACCTAAACGGGACCCACAGGTGGTCGGATAGCCGAAATTTCAGATAATACGGAAAAAAAGGGTAGAGGTTGGAACGAAAAAAATCAAAATTAAATGGAATTGAAGAATATATATTAAATAAGGTTTATTAGTTATTACTTTATAGTATATACTATGCAATAAATTACAAAACTATCATTATATTCATGAAAACATAATAGTTAATTTTTAACTAACTCAATGAAACTTTTGTTATAAATTAGGGACTTTACATTATCAATAATATATATATATATATATATACATTAAAAATAATATATATTTGTATAAATTCGTCTATTAGTAGATTACTGATGACTAATTTTTGAAAAAAAATGGACATTTCTTAAAAATAGCTTTGATGAATTTGTCCAAAATTATTATTGTGATACTATTTTATACGATAATTAATAATGTTCGTTGGTTTTACTCAAATAAACTTATACAAGTGTACCTAGTTTATAAATGATACATTTTATAATATATTCGAAATGAATATCTGGGAATAATTTTTCATGATAAATAAGAACATATTTTTATTTGTTCAAATATAGATTATTTAAGTGCAGTTAACAAATAACTGACTTTAGGAAATAAAATCTAAGCCTTAAAACATTATGTGAGAACGTTTGTACGAATGTGTTGTGCCAATTACTTTAGTTTAGTTTAAAATTGACACTAGTACACCTACCATTCATAACCAAAGTCTAAACTGTTTATATTATTTTATAAAATACTAGTCTTGTATAAATATAAAAAAACTAATGGAAAATTCACTGTCGAGGATATTTACCATAAATTTAGAAGATGAGACTTTTAACAAAATATAAAAAAAATTTCACCATGATAAAACATTTAATACTAAAATTATAACTAAACTGACTAAATACTAGCACTTCTTGTTGATTAACTTTAACTCCAAAATAAATCCAATAGTTGTTATTTTAATTGATTCAGGACTGCGATAAGGAAGCCCAACTTATACCAATGATAGCATTTTTAGTCCTGGTCTGAAATAAAATGGATCCTTAGGGCAGTGGACAGTCTTAAATTTATGTAGTGAGCAATTATATAACTGTAATATAATATTAATAATGGAAAAAATGTAGGTACCTGAGATTCCGTGATTTATTTTATCCATATTTTATTTGAAATTGTGATAGAAAATCAATATATTAAGGGAATTAAGACATTGATTATTTTAGGTAGATTAAAAGGGAATAAATTATGACTTGCACTGGTGAGAGTGCATACAAAGACATTAGTCTTAACACAGTTGGCTGGCCATGGGGAGGAATTTTTTTTATTTCCTTTGAGGTGTACTGAGGTGTTTTTTTCCTGAATGGTTTTACACCTGACCTCCAAAAATCTGCGTGTAGACTTACTTTAGATTGTACTTTACTCATTCTTCCTATCAGTGTAAATATGTAAATCGTAATGGACAAAATCTATGGGGAAATTCCTACAGAATTTAAATTTACCTAAAAAACTAATTTTGGTCAAAAGTGTTGATCAAAAATCTAGTTCACGTTCTTATTTGGTCTGCCTAATTTCATTGGCGCACTGAGGGAAATTTTATTAAGTCCTATTTTGAAACATTTGTGCCATCACTCGAGAGTTGGCGCCTTTCTTTCGAAATATCTTCTTTGCTCCTCACCCCATTATTTTATCTAGACCTTTACGAGCTTATCTTACACCACCTCCCAATGTTTCCCCAGCCCTCCACCCCCCCCCCCAACCACCACCACCACCACAACGGATAGCACCAAACATAAGTAGATAATACAGCTTGGGTCAGATAACACCTCGTGGTGCCTTAATTTACTTTATTGATATTTAATAAAGGCAGAAAAACTGAAACCAATGAACCCATTTTACCACATTTTATAAATACAACAAATTGAAAAATAGATATTGTAAAATGGAATAATTATTTGTATTGCCTCTAATTTTACTGTTAAGTAAAGAATAAAAAACAAAAGCACAAAAATTCCAAAACATTTCTGATTCAAGCGTAATAATATTATGATTATTACGGTTAATCGGCTGTTTTACTGTCTCTTAAGATCTTCGATATTCAATATTTTCTACGAACATCAACTAATTGTGATATTCCCTGATACAGGCCCGTATAAAAAAATATATGTGTGTGTGTGTGTGTGTGTGTGTACGCGCGCGCGCGTGAGATATAGCAAATAAAGGAGAGCAGCGAGCTTTTCGTAATTCAACAAAATGCAGAATTTGATTATAATAAACATAACTCGATATTTAATAACTTGTGAAAAAAATATGTTATGTTAAAAAAAAAGTCAAGATTAATTATAATATGTATACGTATATCGCAACTTTTATTAAATGACATACTCTAAAAGGATGAGGAGGAGGACGAGGAGGCAGTTTAGAGTAAATGCATATGCAGTTGCAGAGATTGATACTAGAGAGGTCATGATTCCAATTAGTAATATTAAATCTTAATTTTTCTACTATCAATTCCAATTTCTTTACATTTACAATATCAATTATTGTCCATGCATTCAAATTCACACTAAAAATATGCTATTTTTTGTTTAGGTATAAAGAGTACTGTAATAGGGTAGATAAAATGTGATGTGTGTATAATAATATGTTGAATAAATAGTACGATGCATCGCACAGACTTACTCGCTCCTTTATTTCAAATAGTACGGTGCATCGCACAGACTTATTCGCTCCTTTATTTCAAATAGTACGATGCATCGCACAGACATACTCGCTCCTTTATTTCAAATAGTACGGTGCATCGCACAGACTTACTCGCTCCTTTATTTCAAATAGTACGGTGCATCGCACAGACTTACTCGCTCCTTTATTTCAAATAGTACGGTGCATCGCACAGACTTACTCGCTCCTTTATTTCAAATAGTACGGTGCATCGCACAGAC
>CABFVX010000224.1:212964-251637 GCA_902151425.1 Timema shepardi | reverse complement strand
CTTTATTTCAAATAGTACGGTGCTATCGCACAGACTTACTCGCTCCTTTATTTCAAATAGTACGGTGCATCGCACAGACTTACTCGCTCCTTTATTTCAAATAGTACGGTACATCGCACAGACTTACTTGTTCCTTTATTTCAAATTGTAGGTATCAACTCAAAACTCGTAAAATATGTTAGGCTAAATAACACACATTTTTACAGAAACGATCCTTTAAAGTGAATAAGTAAAATTATATGGACTGTTACAAAACCATATATTATGGAAAAAGTAGTATTATGTTCACCAAACAGCATTACAATTTCCCAAACCTTGAATTAAAAAAATTACTCGCCAGAATTTTGGAAACTACTGGTTTTATAAAACTATATTTCTAATATCTAAAAAAAAAAAGTAGACATACCACAAATTGCAAAAAGTAATATATTTCGTATGTCAAAGAGATATGTAGATATATATTCTAAGTTGGACATAATCGGTTATGTGACGCATTTTAAAATTTATTTTCGTGGAAAAATGAGAATTGCATTTTGTTTAGAATGTTAAAAAAAAGTCTATATACAAAACTTAATCAATATCCTTAGAGAAAATTTTGAGGAAAAAAGTTGTTTTCTCCCTTTGTCCTTCTGTAAGCAATCCTTAATTTAAGGGCTGGATAGATAGTTCTATAAAACCTTTGAGTAATCTTATTAAAACCATAGATACCAAGAACTTTCGCTCTATAGAATTTGAAAGCTAAGAACTGAGGGATCTAAAGCGAGATGTTAATATAGATTTTATATTATTTCAATATCAGTAATCGAAGTTTGAGGGTAGTGAGAAATCGAGTTTGACATCGTTAATTAATTTTCCTGGCTGGGATTTGAACCCTTACCACACCCAGAGGTGACTTAGTCCACTCGGTTACAGCAATGATTTCCATTAGCTAAATATAGATCCACATAAAAGGTAGGACTCTGATATATGATACATTTAAAATAGTTACTAAATCTTCTTTAATAAATCCAATTAAACTCCAGTACCTGCTATGTGCTCTAGTGGACAGAGGTCCTGGGTCCGATTCGTAGCGCTTCCATATTTTTCTCTGAAACAGAGGGTCTGAAACGGGATTATCTCAGCCATGTGTGGAAAAAATGAGGAGAAAACTTGAATTAAAAATTAGCGGCTTCAGTCTAGAGGACTCGTTGTGCTGAGAACATTACACTCCTTATTCACAGAAGTTGGCGCTATCTTCGCAACAGCCGACGGACACTTGGTTGGTATGGCTCGATTGATGGGCCGAAACTGTTGGTTGTATTTTTTATGTCAACTCAAATAATCTACAGCCACCACTTAATGTCGATATTACCTTTAACTATGGGTGACCTGGTGGTCTAGGGGTAAGGTGTCAGACTTCTGTGCTGGCGGCTGGGGTTCAATCCTCGGTCACGGCACAAATTTATCTGATTACTAATCCCTTCCTTCACCTCTGACAAGACATTTTGTGAATGTGAGGAATTCCAGGTCTCCACTGTGGTTCGGATTCCACGTTAAACTGTAGGTCCTCCATTTCATTTCACAATCACCCTACCATTACACATTAGCGTAAGTGCGTATAACCCGAACGGGTAGTAAGACGCGATGCTAATAATAATAATAATAATATCTTTAATTAAATGACCGTTTCGGTAGCCGCATAAACTTGAATGCTGGAGGGTAGATCGAGTTGAGTGTACGCAAATGTGGGTACACTTCCTCTATATATAACCTTTCTCATCCCTAACACATTATAGTAATTCGTACATATGCATACAGTTCAAATGGGTTGTAAAACGGCGTGGTATTGTATAAAATAGCCAAATAACACTAATTATTTATTATACAGTAAAATGTTACCAATGTTGACCGCAAAAAATATGTTTGTATATACAAAAGGTAGCTTTATAAAAGAAACACTTTTTTTAGCACCAATTCTGACTACCTGTTCAGGTAATACGCTTATGTATTAATTATTCAAATTATTTAGGGATGAGGAAGGTTGGATTTAGAGGAAGTGTACGCCCTAGAACATGTGGCCACCGAATCAGGCTTCATTAATTAAATATAAGAAAAGACTATCAGGTATTTCGACCGACAATTTACAATATTATGTACACCCTTGTGCACTAGGTGTTAAATTATTAATGGGATCAGCTCTTCTTTATCAGCTCTAAGCATAGTAGCAAACACAAAAGTAAGAAAAATTTACTTTTGTATCCAATAAATGCTTTAATCTGCGTTGGAGCTGTATAAGGAAGCTAAACGGAATTCAATTAAATTCAACTATGAATGTTTCTAGAAGTTTAGTTTAAATACACGTTTATTCATTCGCTTTGCATCTACTGTACTTTATTATTATTTTTATTATTATTTAGCACCGCCTTTTACTACTTGTTCAGTGTATACATTTATGTACTAATTACTATAGATATTTTTAGGTATAAGAAAGGCTATGAGCATGGTAAATTTACCCGTATTTTTGTGTAGGGAGGAATAAAAATAATTTTATTTTAAAAGAACCGCCCTCATTAGACTCATCAAAGTTTCAAAACTTGATCTCCCCGTCAATGGAAGCCTAGTTTACTACGAGCATTGATTATTTATTAATTTTCTGAAGTTATTAATATATTATGTTATTATGAGCCTCCAGGTAGGACAACACACATTTGAATTTAAAAAAATCTAACAAATGAATGGTACAGAAAGTAAAGGGAAAAGTCACATTACACACATCTTCCAGGACATCAATATTTATAACTTAAGCCCTCGTAGGAACCCCAGAAGAAAACCTATAAGCCATTTTCGCTAAATAGCCTAAGTTGTAGATGATTTATTAAAAAAATACGTTAACAAAAAACTACTACAAGATAAAAACAATAATTTTGTGACCATGTAGGACTATTTTTATAATTATCTAGAATTTGTGGTTTGTGTTTGTTTGTTTGTTTGTTTGTTTGTATCTTTAAAACTCGCTGAGTAAAACGTAAATTCATTTACATGGGAAGTCCTATCTTGGGCGGCCATGACGTCATAGGTAGGTAACGTTGTAACACCATGGAATCAATCACCCCGCTTTGGGCATCGATTGAAACACTACAGATTAATTCCCTGATATTATAATGCTGTGATGATGCTTAGGTTGTATATAGCTCCATGATCGCCTATCATCACTGTACGGAAAAGATACCGTTTAACCAGCTGTCTATAGCTCCGTGATCAAGCACTAATAAAATGATATAATTAATAAATGTCAGAAAGAGAACTGTTGATTGCTGTTTATTCACACACGGTTTATTTAAATTACACCTGTTAATTACTTATACATTTTAACACTATTGAAAAATGGAGCCCCACATCGGGCGCCAATTGTAAAACTATTGATTAATGGAGCCACACTTTGGGCGTCAATTGTTACACTATAGAATCAATCACCCCGCTTCGGGCGTCGATTGAAACACTACGGATTAATTCCCTGATATAATAATGCTGTTATGATTTATAGGTTGTCTAAAGCTCAGTGATCGAGTGCCTATCATCACTGTACGGAAAATATACCGTTTAACCAGCTGTCGATAGCTCCGTGTTCGAGCACTAGTTAAATCGGTATATTAATAAAATTGAAGAAAGAGAACTGTTGATGGCTGTTTATTTACACATGGTGTATTTAAATGACACGTGTTAATTACGTATACATATTCCAATTAAATGTTTTATATCATTGCACACTTGTGATATTAATGCAAGTTATTTTAGACTGTGACTGCCAGTGTGTGGCTCTGACTGCGCTGTGCGTGGGTGGAGATCTCGGTGTAGATGTTTGGATCCCGGAGATGCCTTAAACATATGCACAATGGTTTATTTACGACATACCCCTTGCCTTTATCTCCCCTCATCAACAGTGTTAAAACCAACTAATAGAAAGAGTCCTGGCAACAAGTTTTGTGAAGGCTAGCTTCCTATTGGTATAGGGAATATGCGTCTTCTGCCAAATAAGCCCTACTGTGAAGTTGTTCCTCTTAACAAGAATTGACGCAGTTATTCTTTTAACAGGAAAGATGGTATAAAAATTATATTTTAGTGGTGAGATCCTTTTCACATTGTTTCTGAGAAGCGCGTGTTTCTTCGTGGATTAATCTTAAAAGGATACTCTACGTATATTACTTTAAATAAAATTTACCTTCATCCATGACTTTTTACATAATTTAGATTAATCCAAACCAATAACATTACAATTACCCCCCATTTGCTTATATCTTAAATGAATTCAATGACTTTGATGAATTTAATTAATTTTGATAGAAGAAAATCCCATACTGTGCAAGAGTTACGTTATATTAACCTTTGATCATCCTTAAAATTAAACATATATAATGTTGTGGAGTGTAAGTTACATAAATTGTACATGTGTATGAAAATTGATTACAATTTACTTGTATAACAATACAAAAGTTATGATATATTATTTATCCGTTGTCACTTTGGATTAATTTTAATGTTCAGTCTTCTTGATGAATACACGGAAATAAAGAATTTCCTGTTTAATGTTTCATTTTTATTTTCTTCATTTCACTGAACATTTTTAGCACTTGTTGTTCTGTTCTTAAACTTTTATATTCACATATACAATTTTTTTAAATAGAAATTGTTTTGGTTGAATAATCAACTTTGTGTTTGAGTTTAGGTAATTAATTTTAATAAATACTAGAATAATTTAAAAATCTTGAAAATTATTATAAATTTATTAGCTGAAGTACCTCAAAGTATCTTAAATTCAATTTAAACCTTAAATCGTTGTAATAAAATATAAATATTGAAATTATTTTTATAACATATTCCAATTAAATGTTTTATATCACTGCACACTTGTGATATAAATGTTAAGTTTGTTTATACTGTGTTAGACTGTGACTGCCAGTGTGTGGCTTTGACTTCGTTGTGCGTGGATGGAGATCCCGGTGTAGATGTTTGGATCCCGTATGCCTGGCTGATACGCACCAACGGTTTATATATGACATATCCCTTGCATTTTTCTCGCCTCATCAACAGTGTAAAATCTAACTATAAGAGAGAGCCCTGGCGACAGGTGTTGTGAAGGCTAGCTTCTTATTGGTATAGGGAATTGGCGTCTTATGCCAATATACTGCGGAGTTGTTCCTTTTAACAGGAAATAGCACAGTTGTTCTTTTAGCAGGAAAGATGGTATAAAAAATATATTTGAAAGGTGAAATCCTTTACCCATTATTTCTGAGAAGCACGTGTTTCTTCATGGATGAATCTTAAAAGGATATTCTACATATGTTACTTTAAAGAAAAATTACCTTCATCCGTGACTTTTTACATAATTTAGAGTTAATTAAACCAATATCTCTACAACGTCCTTAAGATACAAGAATACAGTAAAATTAAAATTGAATATACTTCAAGATTCTTTTCTTTTAAATAATGTTGTGAAAACCTCTTTTTTTAATGCATCCTGGCTTTTATTTGGTAGGAATAAAACTTAATATAAATTTTAAATAAAGCTTGTATACGAGAAAAAAGTTTTCTTGTGCAAGAAATATGAAGTCGCAACAAATTAGCGTGAATGTAAACCAAGCATAGCCCTGTCAGAGAGATAACCCTATAGTCTGAACTGTGGCCAAACTCCGGTGATCACGTTGTTCCAGTTTCCGGAAGACTCCGGAGGGACCCCAAAGAGCAAAGTGCTTCTGGAGACTCCACAGAGAGAGATATGGGGTTGGAGGGGGGGGGAGGGGGGGGGAGGGGGGGAACGTCAAGGTCGACAAATTGATGGCACTTTCCTTGGTGCGTTTGTCCTAGCTACCAGCAATTTGTCTCAGAAGTCAACCGACTCTACCATCCCCCCTCTTACCTCCTTTACAGCCCTCACTTAAAATCTTCCCTTGACTTCTGTTATAACATCACAACGACGATTAATCTGACGACGTTGTTGTTGTGTATTTTCAGCATCAACGCCTTCTAGCTCTTCCTCTCCCCTCACTACCTCACTATCCACCCCTCCTCACCTAGCCAACGCAGGTTCTAGAGCCTTTTTTCCCTTAGGAAATGGAAGAAAGAACCAAAGTAATGGCAATATCTGTTAGTGTGTCCTTTTTAAGGTAGAGTTGATGGAAATGTGAGTTAAGGTCTATTTTATCTAGAGTTTTTGTAATAAAATACTTTTTTATTTGTTCAAAATAAATATAGTATTGCTTCAGTGGATTCAATAAGTTTAATTTTTTAAACATTAGATCTAAACTATTTGTCATCGATATTGTAGAATTTTTTTAGTAGAGTTATTTTAAATTAGGTGAAAAATGTCCTGTTAATAATCCAAGATGCTAATGAAAAATATTCAAAAACTTTAGAAATTACAATGCATTGAAAATTAAATAAATATATCTACTAAATAAATATTGAATTTATTTTTACAAAAAATATTTCTATTATGTACAGTACAAACTCCGACATCTTAGCTAAGTCGTTAGCCTAGCTGCCTAATCAATGATGAAAATATGGGTTTACCCTTTCACATTGATAAATTAACGGTCGTTGATCGGGGACTGGGTGCCTGTCTTAGTCTTAAGTTAGATTATAAGGCATATGAAGCTACGACAGGTCTAACCAGCAGGCAGTGAAAGCAACGACCCAGGCCACAGGCTGGAGACAGAATTGGATGTGAAACTGTACAAACTGTATAAATATTCCTTTTCACCTCAAATTAACTTTGGAACTAATAGATTAATCTTGACCAAATTTGGAATAAATGCCAGTACACATTAATTTTCTTGGTTTAAGAACTTCTCTTAGCACTGCCGATTATGGGGACATCAGGTCCTGGTCGGTCGTTCTGAGGGTACTTTTTCTTAAAATGTTAGTTATCACTTTCTCCACGCAAATGCAAGTGTATTGATTTTAAATTCAATATTTCTCATCACTAGAATAATTATTACATATAGCCTGAACAGTTAGTATGATTCCGTGCTAATATTAAATATTTAATTTAAAGCTTAGAAGATTTTTTTCATAAACATAATTTTTAAAAATGTCACCAAGAACATTATTTATATATTTTTTAAGCGACTCAAATAAATTTGAAAAAATATATATATAATTTATTTTTAACACTATACAATTCAAGAAAGCTTGTAAATATATGATCAGTTTGCTGATCTGTTTTTAATCTAAGTTTTATATTAAATCCTTATAGGTGATACATTATTTTTTATTACGAAAATAATCTCGCATTTACTTAAAATTTATTTTATGCTTGTTCTTTAAAAAAATATGCTATAAGACTTGTTATTACTTTTAGTGATGTGTTTCAACACAGAACTACTGATGGCTTATTATAAGAATCCCCAAATCCAGGTTACTTGGATTTAAATAAAGCTTGTATAGTCTGGTTATATCAGTGACGAGGAGAGATTCGCATCCCATATGGATGTACTAAAAAAATTTTTAACCTAACTAATTTCGCTCTCCCACGTGGCTAAATTTCCTAAAAATCTTACTTGCCCCCTTTATATTCCATTAATGTAACTAAATGTGGACAGCCAGGACGTGTATTAAAATGCGGCGTGATTTTGAGGGCTACATGAGGAAATGCATCATTATTTACCACAAGCTATCATGAAAAACTTACGTGTGGTAATAGAAAAAGCCCATTGAAATTAAAATTTAGGCGCTCAAATCAGATCTTGCTATCAACTCTGAGGATACTTTTATTTCCAGAAAAATAACATTGTATAAAACCAACAAAAATGTATATTAGCTTATTTGTTATTTTAGTGCTAAAATCTGTCGACTAAAAATATGGTTTAGAGCAGGGGCTCCCAAATATTTTACCTCTGGAACCCTTTACACCCCTAAAATATTGCGGGATCTCAAAAAGATGTTGTTTAAGTGAGCTATATAATGTAGCGTCCCTATCCTACTTGTGACAAAACGGTGTAAGGTCACTGGTTTTATCTGGGTGTCCGGTAGCCAACCCTACTACAGCACTACCGGAGCACTGTAGGGAATTACATGGTTAGGATGGACCCCGAGCGGTAGGGGTTGGTATGGATGGTTCGTGGGGAGTGAGACTGGCGAGTTAGTCCAATAAGATATATTTATTAATCTAGTCAGACGCTAAACTAATACATGAGTCACCGGTTAGATCTCCAGTTACAAGGGAGCAGGCAAGATAACGGTCTCGAAACCTTTCGGTAGACCCGCGATCGACCCTCCAGTGGGGTTAACCACCAGAACACATTTTATAACGTCATTTCGTCAGACGTACTAGATACCTCCACACATGTACTCAGCATGGATTCCAACATTCAACAGCCGTGTGTTATTCTCACACACAAACTTGCTGATCTAGAGTTTCACCAGCCGGGAAGGTCCATCGGTCGCACCGTGCTCGCTCGTCAACAGGATGCAAGCTATATGAGCTATATACTGCTCTCAACAGGATGGCAACCCAATACTCTTGACTTACAGGGAAATGTACAAGCGTGGGTTAACCTCCTGCCAGAATAAGCATTAAATAATTATGATCTTTTAATATATATCGATTTTTATCGCATTCTATATTAGAACCTTTAGAAATGTTATAAATAAATCTCTAATGATTAATTAATTTTAATCATAAAGAACTTGATAACCAACTAAAACTTTTTAATGGAAACTATTGAATTTTCTCTAAATTGAAATTTTAGGGGGGTTGTCTTCTAAACAAAATGCAATACGTTGCAATATTTTATTTCGGTTTGAGCGTATTTCAAATATCAAGCCCCACATATATTCTAAAGTCTCAAGGCCAATGAAGTGGTCTTGGGGCATTCACTCTGAGAAACGTTGTTTTAAATATAGGAGCGATCTTCTAAAAAAATATGAGCTTCTGGTTTGATCTCATGAGATGCAAACGAGGATATATACTTTATGTGGAAGAGTTCTTTTTTTCATCCAAACAGTAGCCTAAATATTTAATTAGAAGAACTTATTGTGTGTAGTATTGAATGTTCCGTAATAGTTAGAGTTTCAGTCCAATACTCATAGGAAAAGCTATCAGCTGACAGCTGGAAATGTCACTTGGTTTAGCTTCTAGAATTCATGTCAAGTTTAATGAACTGAAGCTGACAATTTTTCTACCAATTCTTATAAATTAACACATAATAATAGTAAAGTGTTATTAAAATCGACAAAAATCTATTTTTGTATGGTACTTTCCACCTAATACTGGAGCTTATAAGTCGTATGTTCATATGAACTGTGTGTTTAGAGAGTGCGCGTTTAATACACCGAGCCAGCTGCGGTGGCCGCATAATCTAAGTTTTCATTACTTCTATAGGCTTGATTGCCTATGATGGCGAGAACCGGGTTTGAATCTCGTTCACGTGTATTGAGGGTGGTTTCCCTAAATGGTTTTCCCCTTTTCCTCCATGGAAATGTGAATTTAATTAATCTAAATTCCAGAATCCTCCTCCCTAACAAATAAGTATAATATTGCTTAGGTCTGTAGCTCGAACGTGAATTCAGATGTGGTACTAAAAACAATACACCAAAGTTTGCTATCTAACTAAGGACTGATTACATAATTTTCAATTTTTAGATTTTATCCTCCCCCAAACTGCAAAAAAATCAGAACTAAGGTTGATAAGGCCTTCACAAAAAAAAAATAGTATCAATTTCCTCTACAGATGTTAACTTTTCCTTTTCAACTCTTTCTCACAATAACGCACACACACATACAGACATAAATGTTCACGATGTCCCCGGAAACGCCAGTTTTCCCCAAGTTTTCCACCACTGACTGGCAAGGAGGGGGTGAAGAGGAAAGTCTGGAAGAGGGTAAAGGGGTTGGGGGGTGGTAGGGTGTCCTACCATATTGAAGAGGGGCGCAACCCCGGACACAATGGGAACTCCACTTCGACCCTTCGGCTTTCAATCACAGCCATTACACGCTCGACAAAACCGCCGCAAACACGTGGGCGAGTGTGTGTGTGTGTGTGTGTGCTAGTGGGCGTCCGATAGTCAAACACACTTGTTGAAATAACACAAACCTCAGCTTAATCGAAACACTATTGTTAACGTGAGTTGTTAAGAGGTGACTTGACATAATGAAGGAGGGAAGATTGGGCAAATTCTATGAGGAAAAAAGTATGTGACACTCATTTATTATAAGGATGGAGCAGTACTCCACGGCAGGAGGGGGGGGGGTCGAACTTTAATACTGGGCGGTTCGGTTCAATCTGGATCATCTAGGCTCAGTTGGCTTTCATTATTTATTCTCATAAAAGAAGTTTTGTAATTTAAAAAAAATACCTAAAGATTGTGATGATTTTTATGTTCCCCCAAACTCAAAGAAGTGGGTCTTACAATTTTATCTGCCCGTCTTTCTGTCCCGGGGGCTCTAGCCAAAACGGTTTGATGGATCTTGATTAAAATATGAGTACTTAAATATTTTATGATCATACCTTAAGGCGAAAAATATCGTTTTTTTTATTTTAGTTCTATAGATAAAGGTATCGGTGGCTTAATAAACAATTTTTTTTTAATTTGAAGTTTTTTCAAAATGGCTACTGCAATTTTGTTCTAAATTTGTTCTTGAAGAGTTTTTTTTGTATGATTATTAAAAAAAATTGTTTGTTTTTTATAAGTAAATAATTTTATGTGGCTTGTAAAATTATTAATTTTATATGTCTGTGTTTCAGAATAATACATATTAAAGGATAGATTAGTGATAACTAATTTTCTATTATTTTTTTTAAAACTCTAAGACCATAATATGAGAAAGCAAGCATGAGTGCATCTTACCATTTATTTAGTAAAATATTATGAAATCATGTTCCACGTCTTATCTCTCTCTCTCTTGGAATTTCCTTATAATTATTTACTATAGCTTAGTTTGGATGAGGAGGGTGGAGTTTTAGAGGAAAAGCACCCACACAAGTTGGAGTTAGTTTGGAAATATATTCATGAAAAATAGAACTAACAACACCAGGACAAGTTTCGATCCCCAATTATAATATCGCCGGTGAGTTGGAAAATATGAGAGTGACGCCTTGTGTCTGCGTTCCCAAATGTTGCAATTAAATTTATTTGAATTAACTCTCAAGCGTAGGTTAGGAGTGTTCGGATGGAATACACTAGGGCTTACATAGCGCATGAACCCTATTGGTTAAATTTTAATTTTTATAACAATTTTATAATATATCTTATATTGAGAATTTATTTAAAATTGTCGCAAATATTTGTTTTATACTAATTAAAAAATCTAGAATTATTTTATAAACATATGAAAGGAATTTAGATACAATTTATTTCGTTATTGTAAAAGAAGACATCTTATTTTGTATCTAGTAAAATTAGTATGTATATTATTTTTAAGTAAATACTAATACTAAAAAGTCCATGGCAAAAATAATTTTCATTCATTAGAATTTCTTAAAAAAAACCGTTAATATCAAACCCACTACTATTTAAATTTTAATAATAAAAATAATTTCGTAACATATAAAAGTTAATTTTCTAAATATAATTTATAACCGTATTTTTTTCTATCTCCTACCTCATACATTAAGCCATAAATAGCCATGTTTTTGAATGTGGTATGGAAAAAAGTTGTCACTTTCATATTATTTCGAATAATTGGAGTAAAATAAAAATCTTGACATCTATATTAATCTAGTAATATTTTTTCCGAGTTAAATACTCATTCTAATATTGTATTAATAAATCAAAAAAAGATAAATGGGCACGATTCAATTGCACAAATCTTTTCATATGGTTTTATAGCATTGAACACTTTTTTTTTAAATCACTTGACCTAAGTAAGTTTTACTCATAAAAACAAGCACATTATCATGTTAATGAAAAAATAAATCTTTATTTATTGATTTTAAACAAAATTTTCAAATTAAAAAAAATTGAAAACAAAAAAACATATTTGATTGTTACGCTATCATAACTTTATTTTTAATTGTTAAAAAAGACGTATTCTTATTTACCATAAAACCTCAATATTAAAGGCCAATTTTGAGAAAGTAGAATGTTTCTCTAATTTTCCTTAAGTAAAAAAAAATCTTAAATTAATTTACTTTTGAAATTAAACACATGTTATTATTAGTGATAAATTGATCATGTAAAATAGTCCCCTATAACAACTTTAAACAAAATCACTAAAAAAAATTTTATTAAAATTTTACTAAAATTAGTTATAAATAAACTACCACAAAGAGATTTTTTTAAACATATATTGAATAAATTAGATTGTAAAAAAACTTACATATACCCATATTGAACCAAATCGCTAGAGCCATTTTTTTTTAGAGTTAAATTTTTTTAACTATTCATTTGCGAATTACCTCCATATAAAGTGTCCCAACTATATTGTTTTATTTGCCATGTCAAACTGTCCACAGAAATAAATTCAAACAAAATCGTTAAAGCCATTTTCAAAATATTCTGAATTTTTGAAAATAATTTATATATAGATTACTATTTAACAAATTTCTAACACAGAACTAATAGTACAGGGGTATTTGAGTAGTAAAAAACTCCATATACATCCAGTTTAAACTAAAACTTCAAAGCTATTATTGAAAAAATATTAAAGAAAAAATTTTAGCAAACTAACTTTAATTTGAGTGTTAAGGCCGAAATAAAAAAAAATCCGGAGTTATTTCCCTATGACCTCTAGATATTAAAGATGAACCAAGACCATAAAACTTTTATATTTGTGGCTAGGGACAGAGAGACATAGGGAGAGAGATTGTAAAATCCACTTTTTTGGGTCCGGACACACAAAAAACGTAAAGATTAATTGTAATCTCTAGGTAGAAAATGTTCATGATTACCAACTCTGTCTTGATATTATAAAGAACATCTATGTAGGTTTTGGTTTCAAATTCTGTTATGAATATTTTGTACAAAAAAAAACAGTATTATTCTTAGAACCAAATTAGATAAATAGTAACATCACACTAAAATCATGTTCCTCCAGGGCATACGAAACAACGTAATTAGAATGAACGTACAACCTAATGATAGTCTGTGAAGACCTAAGAAAACTACCAATGTAATTGCTTTCTAGAAGCATGACATTTACAAAATAGGTTTTTTTTCTTTCTACATCCCATTTTAAAACAAACGCTGGAATGACAGTTTCACACAACAGACGCAACTGTGATAACAATGGTAACCAGTTTAATTTGGGACTCGATACGATGGGGGGACGTAACGGGGTGCTACGGAAAATAACAGGTCATGAGGGAAACTAGTTTTGGGTTTTGGGAATAAAGAGGTGGGGGGGTTGAAACAGGGGTTGAAAGAGGGGTGGAGGGTGGCGTGGAGGGAAACGAAAACTTTCCCAACCCTTAAAATGATGCAAAAAGGAAGAGTACTCATTCCACAAACGCTCATTAAGACATGCAAATGAGTCCCATTTCAATTCTTTTGAATATTTGCCGGCAAGAGTGGTTGCTGCCTACGGTCTCATCTTGCCTACCCCCTTCCCTTCATTCATTTAAAACCCAACCCCCCCTTTTTTTTGTCACCTTGTCAAGCTCCACGCAAAAATGGGATATATTCACTTTAGGGATCAATATGTATAATTCACTTTTTACTTTCAAATATCAAGAGAAAGTCTTGTAATCGTGAAAATTTTCTACCTAGAAATTAAGATGAATTTTTAATCCCGAGCACAAAAATATGTAATTTACATTTCTGTCTATCTGATGAACTATTTTTAAAATTCAAAATACTAGGAAAATCGGTTTAGCTATTTTGGTTCATAATGATTATCTGTGGAACCTTTAACATGACAAACAAAATTGTATAGTTTTTGAGGGGAGAAAATTTGTTTATGGATAGTTTACTGATGACTGATTTATTTAAAAAATATTTTAGGAAATAACTGTAGTGATTTGGTTCAAAATGGCTTCCTATTAAAGTTCTTAGACTACAAATAATTATGTATATTTTTCTTCTTAATAATATCATTTCATAGTAGTTAACTGCATAATAATTTTTGAAAAAAAATTGAATATTTCGGATGAGAGCTCTAATGGTTTTTTTAAAATTGCTATTTGAAGACTATTTTACATTATTATAAATAGAGTGTGTTTGTTTTTCTAAAATAAATTAATTTAGGTTAGTTTACTGATGACCAATTTTAGAAAATTTGAAATATTTCGGAAACGACATTTGATGATAGAATTCAAAATGGGTATATGGGAATAGATTTTCATGAAAAAAGAAAATAGGTTTTTATTTTCACAAATATAAATTATTTAAGTGTGGATTACAGATATCTTATTTTTTAAATATTATTTCTAAATTTTAATACACTACACATACGATTTTATTGTATCATTAATTTTACTCTAAGAGTTACCAGAAAAAATTATGATTACTTTTACAAGTTCCTTAATGAATAGGATGAAATGATGTTGATTGTAAGAATTGAGTTAACATTAATTTGACGGTAAACATTCAACCAAATAAAAATTAGGCTTATGTGTTTTCAAAGAAAATAAAAAGATAAGAGATGTTTAAAAACAATAATATTTTCAAAATATTTATAGCTTCATATTGAATCGACATTACAAATTTGAACAATATAAGGATATTTTCATCTTGTTGTACATAATATCAAATTAATTGAACTATCCAAACTTTAAATATTTGCTAGTATGTCCATGCAACATAAAAACTAAATAAGAACAGTACATATTACCTTTATATTGTGAGTAAATACTAGTATTATATTATGACTAAGATAATTCACATTCTAAACGTTGACATTAATAATTAACAGTTAATTATTTTAATTATAGAGTACATTCCGTTTACATTTAACGATAGCAATACTGTCTTGACAGGTTACACTATGGGGTAGTTTTTAAGGTAGATCTCAACTGTAATTGGTAAATTTAAGAGGCTACCTTTCAGTGTAAATCAGGTATACTATATATACAAATAATATTTAGCTAAACCTTATGTATTTATTATATATTCTATTTATCTAGCTCCAAGGGTATTAATTTCAATCTGGCAAGCTTGGATTTAAATATCCAGGTTTTACTTGTATGGACGATTACAAACCATTAGTATTTAACATTTCTCTGATCTGAGTTGAGAAAACAAAATCAACTCTATCTGCTAATTGATATAATTTGATTTAAATTTAATACTAAAATTGTGTTCAATTAAGACTAGTATGTTTATTTTATATATATATCTTATTATTTAATATTCCTCATACCCATGGTATACAAAATATATGGTATTATATGTGCCCTAAAATATATAAATAAAGTGCTTTATGTAATTGCAATAAAAATATAAATTTCGAAACAGTTTTTAAATATTCGAACAATTTTAATTGTAATAAAAAAATTGTTCGGTATTTAAGGGAAGTCTTTTTTTTTGCATACTTTAATTTTGAAAGGATGGGATAGAAACTTAGACATATTTTTATTGATAGTATTTAAAAAGTTTCAAACCAAGCCTATAAATGGCTTTATCAAAGGGGTAAATATAAATAAGATGGTTTAAAAACTCTATAATAAGAAAACTTCAGCTATTTATCACATGTGAAGATTTTTACAATTTTATTTATCACTGTATTTTAGGATGTTGTGTTGTCTGTAAACCAGAAAGGCACAAATCTCAACCACTCCTCAGCCAGTAATTCAGTTTTTTTTTTAATATTGACGCTGTAAGCTACGCGACCACCAGTGTGGGTATACAGAAATAATTATTTCATTAACTCAGCAAGATTAATTAAATACACAAACAATTACATGTATTAGTTACGATTGTATCCACAACTAAATATCATATTCCTTGAATTAAAAAATGACACCTGGATATGGGCATCAATTCCTGGATAGCTCAGTGGGTAGAGCATTGGCGTACAAAGCCAAGATCCGGGACTCGATTCCCATCTGTAGGTATCATTATCTTGGTGTGCGTATTAGTACAGTTGACAGTGTACTATTAACAGCATAAAGCCAACTACCGAGTCAGTGGTGGTTGTGTCATCTGGTAGCCCGTGATCTTAATTGGTCACATATTTGTAGCTGATAATTTCCACGCCACAAGCTCTCTCTTAAAATACGAGGGAAGAATGACCCTGGGCACGGGACGATTCATTGATATCTCGGTAATTAGAATTTTTTTGTAATAATCCAAAGGTCCTGGGTTGGATTCCCATGTCCAGATATAATTTCTCAAACTTAAAAATATAGATCAGCATATTAAAACCACATTTCTTTATGCAACCCCAACCCTACCCCCATGGTGGCTTGTGGTGTCGAAATTTCCAATATAAAGGATTACTGGTTAGTGAGAGATTAACTTTATATTTTTCGGAGAAAATAACAGCACCTCAACCTCAAATAAAAATACTAGCACTAGGTACTATATAAAAAATATGATTGATAAATAAAAGAAAGAAAAAACTTGATTTGAATAGATTTGACAAATAAGTTATATAAAGATATAATGTATCTTCATTCAATAGGAAAATACATAATGGATTACGCGTTTTAAGACAAAATCTTTTAAAAAAATCAACTCTGTTTGATTGAATTCATTCGATCAATGGACTAAAGCCATTCCTTTAAAATTCCACATAATATAAATTAAAATACCACATCCAAATCAATTAAGTGGTTTTCTTGTTACATGCGAATATACAAACGTACAGAAACTCACATTAAAAATAACAGCATAGTACCCATTTAAAAATCAACTGCTTCCTCTCTGGTCGTGTAGTGCTTCCTATTGGAAATTGTTGGATAATGATTGCGAATGGGAATCATTTTTAGTGACCTCAAAATCTGAGAGGTACATTTCAATTTAGGTCTCTATAGTATATAAATATGTACTTATTATTATTGTTATTATTATTATTATTATTAATAATATTATTATTATTATTATCACCGCGTCTTACTACCCGTTCGGGTTATACGCACTTACATTAATGTGTAATGGTAGGGTGATTGTGAGATGAAATGGAGGACCTACAGTTTAACGTGGAATCCGAACCACGGTGAAGGCCTGGCATTCCCCACATTCACAAGATGTATTGTCAGAGGTGAAGGAAGGGTTTGGTAATCAGATAAATCTTTGCCGCGACCGAGGATTGAACCCCGGCCGCCAACACAGAAGTCTGACACCTTACTCCAATATGCACTTCAATGAAAGTGTAAAACTTTTCTTCAAATGAGGATTTAATCATAAACAAAATTTGATTTTTAGTAAATGGCCCTATTAAAAAAAATTGCCACCCATGGGAGTTTTGGGTCACCTCTTATTCTTGCACCCTCTTGGGATATGGGATACTTCCCTGAAAAACTTCAGCTTCCTGGCTTTACTGGGTTTCAAGACTTTTTTCGGGTGGACAGAGGTATTCGTAATTATTATAGTGTAGATTAGGTGAATAATTAACTAACCAAACGCAAAACTTATTTTAATTAAAATGTAAGTAAAATTCTAAATTGAATTGAATTATTTCCCTTCCGCCTTCGAATATTATGATTAGGATAACACCTAGTGCTATTCAGTTTTGACAAGAAATCAAGCGTACGCATGAACTATATTGTTTGAATTATAAAAATAATTATGTGCTTAAGAATGTTACTAGCTACAGTTTTTAAATTTGAATTATCTAATTAATTAATAAGTTTAACTTGTGCTTATTTATCAATGAATGTCAAATCCCTGTTATAAAATAAGTATTTGACTAAGAATAGCTAATATGTTGAATAGTGTAGTACAAAAAGGTTTATGTATATGCCATACAAAGTAAGAGTTCTTAAACTTTTACTAGTATTTTTATTTTTCTAGTTTGGTAGATCAGTGTATTGATATCAGGATCTAGATCACAGTCTAAACCAGTGTAATTCATTCAACAATATTACTTTCGCACTATCTTACAGGTAACGAGCTCGAGATTTTAATTAATGTCGACATTTCATGACCCCCCGAACCCTAAAAAGTTGTTTTCGCCTGTCTGTCTATTTATCGATCAAGTTGTACTTTGGGCTAGAGTCTAAACTATTTTACCGATTGGGCTTAAACTTGATTTATAGGGTTTTAGTAGGTTTACCTTGAGGAGTTTTAGGAATTGGCTCTCTAACCCTAAAATTAAGTGTAGTAACCTTAATGGCGAAAAGAGAAAGAGTCAATTTTCTCAAAATCGTCTCAAAACCATTTTAATTGCATTTTATTTCAAAACATTTATAAGCATTCTAAACAAAATTACTACTCTCAATATTTCGGCAAAATTACTTTAAGCGCTCCGGTCTGATGCGTAAATTATGATTTTTTTTAAATCAAATCTCCGAAACTATTTTATATATGAAATTACTTATCATTCCAAATATGTAGAAATCCATATTCAAATACAAATATTTTATTCGAAACATATTTTTATAAACCAATAACTTTCAAGCTATACGCATATATATATATAAAACTTTTATATATATATATATATAAAACTTTTATATATATATATAAAACTTTTTGAACACTAAAGGTAAAGTATTGCGACCGTAAAGATAAAATTAAACCGGAAGTCGACATTATAATTTGATCCTTGGGCACCCAATATTAATACTTTTACTTGTGATCGTCAAAAAAATTGAACTCGAGATGTTAATGTATGTCTACATCTTATGACCCTCCGAACCCTAAAAAGTGGTTTTACAACGCCGTGTTTCTGTCTAACCCTAAAATTAACAGTAGTTTACTAGAGGATGGAAAGAGAAAAATTCATTTTTCTCAAAATCGAATAAAATGATTATATCTCTCTCATTTTAAACTCGATAGTCGATAATTACCTATTTTATTGGTCAAAATTTATAAAAGAGAAATTTAATAGCTATGCGATAACCATAAAATTTGCATCCCCTAGTAAAATGACGAAAATTTTAAACGGAAGTTTACATTTTAATATGAAAAGTTGGCCCTCGGGGACCCAATATCGATATTTTTGATTTGTCCAAATATACAAATGAAGACATTCGTTCTTGAAAAATAAAATTATGAAATTTAAAACTATGAAGTGTTATGTGTGTATAGCGCAATTTACTCTTGGTTTTGCTAGTGTGTTTTATATTACGAATTTTGATTAAATATCTCCATTCCTAAACGATAGAGTGAGAAAGTTCGAGCGTAGCTTCGTACCATTTATGTATTCGGTTATCCCAAGATATAATTTATATTCAACTTTGTATCACCCAATTTGTTGATAAATTAAATAAATCAGAGCCAAAATAATGTATTAACATTATGTTTTAAATGAGAAATATTTATGTGCAAAATTATATATTTTTTGTTTATATTTCACTTACCGCCTAAGATGTTTTCACGTACCCTTGGTGGTATGCGTACTCCAGGTTGAATACCACAGGACTCTATAACATTGTTTTAAGTATCTTCCAACAAACTGAGGACCAACTGAGGACAAACTGGTACCAGATTCTGTCCTTACATGTATAATAAAAATATACCTAATTTTAGGGTAGAGGGAAGGGGGTGAGTCGGGGTAGGAATAAATATAAAAAAAACTTTCCAAGCGTAATATTATAAAATTGTGTAAAGTAATGTCGTTCTTTTTATAGAGTCGTTTCTGTAACACGAGAATTTTATGGCTGGACAATTTCGTAAGAGAACTTGATACAAGTTTTAATCCGTCCAAGGTTGCCTCCTTCCCCCCCGTCCTCTTCCCTTAACTTGTTCTCGGCCGTTTCGCAGTCAAGGAGGCAGAATGTTCTGTTTCATTTAATTTAACGGTAATCGCCTCGTCCCGATGCCCGGCAAGGCCTCTCCCCCTCGCCTACCTTATTAGCGACACAAGACAGACCCGACCCCTTCCTCAAACGCCACCCCTCCGCCCACAATTTAAAAGGCCTTCCCTTACCCCTCATTCGCCTTCGCCCCGCACCTTCTGCTGTCGTCGTGAGCACAATCCGACCCTGTTGCGATCTAATGGAGATGGAAATAGATGACCAGCAAAAAGACATAAGACCAAATTTAGAGTAAGAATATGAAAGAAATCGGGCTAGAAAATGTATTTATACAAAATTCAAAGCATAACTATCAACTAAATTAAATATTATATTTTATTTATCTATATTTAGCACCGCGTCTTACTACCCATTCGGGTTATACGCTTTAAGTACTAATTACTCTAATGGATTAGGAATTGGGAAGGTTGAATTAGAGGTTGTGAACCCACATTTGCGTGGAGGGATAGTGGAAACCCATTTAGGAAAAACCACCCCCAGTTCACCCGACCGAGATTCGAACCTCGATCTCCCCGTCATCAGCAGTCGAGCTCAACACGACAAGCGCGTTAGCCAACTACGCCACCGAGGTGGGTCAATATTATATTTGAGCATCATTTTATAGCTGGACCATATTGAAATAAATCTATGAGACTAAATAAAAAAAAAGTGTAGTAACTAAAATTATAAAAATGTCCATATATTATAATAAGCTATATGCTGTTATTAACACCATGTCTAAAATTGCATGTTTAATACAAACGTCTTGGGGGGACTATTATATGAAAGTAGATTTATCATAGTTGGTTTTTTAGATAGTAAGGTTGTTAATTATTATGACGGTTCTACTATAATTCGGTTGTATATTACTTTTTAATTTCTCGCAGACTAGTTAGTTTTCAATGATTTAGTCTCGCCTTCCCTCAAATTCACGCAGAGACTTAACCGATTTAAATTACGCACACAACCGAACTAAGCTATGTTTTCATCTCCGAGGGGGGTATGAGGGTATAAATGCACCCCCTCTTCACTCCGTCACTGATACACCGTCCTTAGCGTGTGGTTGATTTCCTTGCGGTAGACAAAATTATAAAAATGTATATCAAGGCAGTACCAGTATTTAAAGTGCTGATGTAATCTTCAGGAATCCTAACAATAAACGAGGAGTCACAGTTTATAGCTTGAATCTCATGAAATCAGATATTATCTTCAAGCCAGATCGAACACAAATATTATTAACTACGTATCCTAGGGTGTTGGGAGGAAGAAAGATAACTAGATAAAATGCACCATCGTCAGGATAGGGCAGCCACCTTTAACACTCATATGAGACTGCGGCTACAAGGGCAATGCGAGTCTAACGTGCTAAACCTAGCATCCACTGGTGCGGCTCAGTTTTTATTTGGCCGATTGACCAAAACAATCCTCGATGAACTTTGGATCAAGTCAATTTAGGGCCAAAAGGTTTAATCATTATTACGTGGAAGGAACTATTTAAATATGTATATCTTTATGTACAGTATATGCCCAGTATCTAGTATTCTAAACTCCTGTTAACGCGTTTTAAAAGTATTATTATTATTATTATTATTAGCATCCGCGTCTTAATACCCGTTCGGGTTATACGCACTTACGCTAATGTGTAATGGTAGGGTGATTGTGAGATGAAATGAAGGACCTACAATTTAATGTGGAATCCGAACCACGGTGAAGGCCTGGCATTCCCCACATTCACAAGCTGTCTTGTCAGAGGTGAAGGAAGGGTTTGGTAATCAAATAAATGTATGCTGGGACCGGGGATTGAACCCCGGCCGTCAGCATAGAAGTCTGACACCTTACCCCTGGACCGCCAGGTCATCATTTTAAAAGTAAATTGGCATATATTCAAATCTCATTCCTAGTATAGTTATGTAAAACTGAATGTAAAAAGGGCTGCGTATGGCATATCGGAAACAAACCGTGGCAAACCGAAAGAAGAAAGGCAGTCACGCTGACCACACCACCGACCTCTGCATTAAGGAGAGGGGGCCAAGTATCGGCGGGGATTCCCCGAGAAGGTTCGTAGTAAGGTAAAGGAAGGGCGTGAGAGTCACTGCCTGTCTCAGCACGCAAACCGTGGAAGGGGGGGGTATCACCAAACTTTTTAACAACTTTTACAGACTCGAAATATTTTACAAAACCGTATATTCTCAGAACAGAAGAAGGGGGGAAATGAGAATAGCGGAAATAGTTCTTGATATTTTCAACATAAAAGTTTGATCATAAATTTAAAAGAGGTGTCATCAAAACAATGGTAGATCAATATTAGTTTTAAACGTTTTACTTTTTTTTTCTTAGCACATTGTCTTACTACCCTTTCGGATTATCCACTAAACGTCTTGTTAAAAGGTTAATTAATCCGGTTTTAGTGGTGGCTATGAAAGTTATTCGTGTGGTCAGATAAATAAAATTTAAATACCTTTGACAAAATATAATAATGTTAGCGCTTTGAGAAAATAATTTTTATTAAATAAACCTCCAGAATAAAGTATAATCATTATTATTATTTTTGTTTGGCAAGATATTTTTTCTGATTTTTACTTTGTGAATATATATTTTTTTTTTTTTTTTTACTGAGTGTAGGTTCTATTTTGGACTAATAAACAAATAATATCTCAGTAAATTAAACTAATCTTAGAAAACAAACTTCAAACATGTAATTATTGTAACCAGCATTCATCCCAGTAATAATAGTCGCAAAATAGTTGCAAAATACTTATCAGTGTATTTTAGTTGACACAAATCTAGCGGATGTACAATAACAATATACATATAATAATATAGTTTATGGCGAGAAATGTCTAAGACATCTATATGTATCATATCGCATCGCTAGATAAGCAAGACGGAAAAAATATTAGCGTCAGCGACTTAAACATTATTATTATTACTATTAGCACTGCGTCTTACTACCCATTTGGGTTATACGCACTTACGCTATTGTGTAGTGGTAGGGTGATAGTGAGATGAAATAAGGACCTACAGTTTAACGTGGAATCCGAACCACGGTGGAGGCCTGGCATTCCCCACATTCACAAGATGTCTTGTGAAGGGTTTGGTAATCAGATAAATCTGTGCCGGGACCGAGGATTGAACCCCGGCCGCCAGCATAGAAGTCTGACAACTTACCCCTAAACCGGCAGGTCACCGTTGAGACGTAAACAAAAGCATAACGTCTCAATAATGGACTTGACCGTCCTAATTAGAAATGGCAGTATTAATATATTTGTTTAATATAAACTCAACTGGAATAATCAAGCTATGAACAATACAATAATTCACCAAGATATTTCTTTAAAAGTCGAAATGTCGAGAACTTTAATATCAGAAACATTATTAATTATTTGACCTATTATTTCATTAAGGTATATTTGACTAGAATGTTTGTCTCAGAAATATTATAATAACCATCCAACATGGTATTTCAGGAAAGATTAAATTGACAAGAACGCTTATACCAGAAACAATATTATAATTTAAATCCATATTTCATTAATGGTAAAATTGAATAGAATGTTTATCTCAGACACATCATAACAATTATCCGACATGATATTTCATGAAAGGTAAAATTGACAAGAACGTTAATACCAGAAACATTATTATGATTTAACTTCATATTTCATAAATGTTAAAATTGACTAGGAAGTTTATCTCAGACACATTATAATAATTTTCCAACATAATATTTCACTAACCTTAATTTCTAAACTAAACCCTCGGCGCCAAACGTAAATTACCATAAATACGAGAATGGGTCAAAATGTCGAAAGTTAGGAAACATGATATTGAACGTGACATTCCACTAATACCAATTTGACCATATCACATAAAGTGGAAGATTTCAATAATACGCAACACCAAATAAACAATGTCTTACAATGATCAGCATGGGCACGGAAGAGGACTTTAACATTAAATTAAGCTCCCCAACAATAAATAAATTGAACAAAGTAGCCTATTCAAAGCAACATATTATAGGAGAGTCGGGAGAATCAAACTATATACTATATATTATAGAACCAAAGTTATCAATATTCGGTGAAGATGCTACAGAACAAATATATATAAATATTTATTTTGACAAGGGTGTTCAAAGACAAATTAATATATAAATATTAAACTTGCTCGTCACTTATGGTGACAACTTCCAGGCATTCACATAAAGAAGATATCTTAAACTACAAAAAGGTTCACCCACAGCATAAGGTAAATAACAAAGTAAGAAGTAAGTGCACGGTCTAACCACTAATCCCAAAGAGTCCGAAAGAACAATTCAAATTGAGGCGGTCAGTATACAAAATAACCGCTTAATGAACAAAGCCAACAATCAAGTGTGCGTATCTCATACAAATATAAAGGGTAATATACCCGTGATCAATCTTAATTTCCCCAAAATATGTTTCCCAACTAAAACCCAAATAAACATAATCAAAACGGTAGTAAAGCGTGACCCAATGTCAGACGCCTGGAGGTGAAAAAGGAAAACAAGTTCATTTGAACAAAAGCAATTTCCCATAACAATAAATTTAAAATTAAAATGTAGTCACATACTAAACAAGTGGATACCTGACAAACCCTCCCCATGATAGTACATTTAGATTTGTAGGCCTGAATTAACAATTTTTACAATAACCCTCAATAATTATAAGAAAGAGAATTTTGATGAATTTAAATAACCCTTAATTTTGTTGCCGCTCTCACCTTCTGAAAGCCATCCTCTTCATCATCGGCTTCCCAGACAAGACAAAGCTTAAGCCTTTGTCCACGTGTCAAAATGTTTATGGGTCGAAGGAAAATTACCGTCCAGTTGGTCAGACAGTAATGTGCTTTTGCATGCAATACCTTATAACGCCATCGTTATTTATTTAAATGGGGATAAACTGTTTACTTTTTCCGAGAAAAACGGGGCTTGACCTCAAGTGTGAGTGACTTTTAAGTACTAAGGGCCAGTTTCATAGTCAAATTTAGTACGCCTCAAGTGCGGCGCTACACTAAGTACATGACGACACCTACCTAAACCAGAATGGAATGGGCCGTTCTCGCATAGGAAACTGGCCCATTCCATTCTGGTTTAGGTAGGTGTCGTTATGAACTTAGTGTAGCGCCGCACTTGAGGCGTACTAAATTTGACTATGAAACTGGCCCTAAGATTTTGGTTTATAGTGCTAAGAAAATACTTGCTCAGCACATTAAAATATAACATTCTTCTCCTGTTTAATGAGTTACATTATGTATGTTTATAACGGGAAGTGTTTGCAATAGTTTGTATAAATTCTTTAACCCCAAAATACGTATTTGTTTTTCTGCTTGATACTCCTGCAACCTCGTTTACCGGAAACCCCTTCAAACAAGTTCGACGCAACAAGCATAGCTAGAGTGGTTTGTGGATGGCGTTACATCAGGCGCTTCCTGTAAAATACACAATGGTTGTTCCAAGCAACCATCGTGAATAAAGAGCAGTGTTTAATTTAATAAATGTCGTTCAGACGTTGTGAGTCTCACACCATTATTGAAAACCGTCTGTGGTAAATTAGATTTAGATACATTTTTACCAAGTATATGTAGAATAAAGTTGGTTGTTACTAAAATTTTCCACCACAGGTATTTAAATTTATCCAAACTACAAAGTAAATCCTCAAAAAATAAATATTTTTAAATAATTTATCAAAATATATGTCAAGTGTCCTTCTAACATGTACAGTATTTAGTATACACTCTAGAGTCTAGATCATTAAATATTTATAGAAGGCTGGAGTGGTTATTTACACAGTACATATAAACTCTTTTAAGGAGAGTTAAATTAGTCCTTAACCCACTATGGATGAGATAACGAGGCTACCCAACCATTTGACACTGAGGCATATGTTCTTAGTACTACATATAAAAACAATAATGTAATGCACAACATACTATTTTCCTAAATCCATTCATTTTATTCTTTATTCTAATTTATGCATCCTTTAACATCCTCTTAGAGAAAGTGTTTTAAATATTTACCCTTGAGAATTTTAGATCTTGATGTTATGTGCCCTCAAATTCAAAAGAGTGGGTTTTAACATTTTGCCCACTACGCTCATGTACCTGAGGTTACAGCCCGAACGGGTAGATGGATTTATTTGAAATTTGAAATTTAGATAATATGATATGAGGCTAAATCATAATTTTAAGTCTAGCTCTAAAATTAGAGGTCGTTTACTAATCACATATTTAAAAAAATCGTTTCATATTTAAATAAGTTATTTGGTAATAAAATCACTATTTTGTTGTTGAAGGTCAAATTCAAATTTTGTCACAAAAATGCTCGTAATCTCTAAAATAATTACAAATGTGTCGTACTATTTATTTGCATTATATAATAGTGGATCTTTCTTACTTTATCTTAAATTCTCGGATAAAAAAGTATTGGGATCGTCAAATAATCAAACTCGGAATTTTGATAAACTTTACTTTCCATCAGCTGGTGAAACAAAATAAAAATTGGTTTTCACACGATGCCGTTTGTCTGTATCCCGGCCTAGAGCCAAAACCATTTTACCGATCAATATAAAGCTTGGTATCTTGTGTTTACAGAGGATTCTACCAAGGCATTTGTGGAGTGCTGTATCCAAACCTAAAATTAGGGGTGATTTATTGAAAGGCAAACAGAAAAAAAAAATCAAAATCCTCTCTAACGATTTTTATTAAATTTTGTATCTAGGCATTTTTAATTAACATTACAAACAAAGTGGAATTTCTAATTACCCCATGAAAATTACTTTGGGGGTACTTAACACAATAGGTATAATCCTATTTTGATCCTATCTTCTCAACTATTAGAGATACGAAATAGGTTATCGTTGAAACGTTTTACTACTATTACACAAATATAAATCTTTATTTTGAAATATGTTTTTATAAAATCAATAGTTTCTTAGCTATAAAGAAATATATATACATTTTATTTTTATATATATATACATATATTAATAAAGCTAAAATATGAGATTTTATTATTATTATTATTATTATTATTATTATTATTATTATTATTATTATTATTATTATTAGCACCACGTCTTACTACCAGTTCGGGCTGTACGCACTTACACTAATGTGTAATGGTAGGGTGATTGTGAGATGAAATGGAGGACCTACAGCTTAAAGTGGAATCCGAACCACGGTGGAGGCCTGTCATTCCTCACATTCACAAGATGTCTTGTCAGAGGTGAAGGAAGGGGTTAGTAATTAGATAAATCTGTGCCAGGACTGAGGATTGAACCCCGGCCGCCAACATAGAAGTCTGACACCTTACCCCTTGACCACCAGGTCACCCAAAATATGATATTGATTGTTTTAGTATTTGATGTACATATTCCTCTATTCTCAATGTTTCTTTAAAGTAGGATCTATACTACCTCATGATTCTCTTTGGTAGAGTGTTTCTGCAACAATTTACAATATCTCGTTTCACAAACCTTAAGGGGTTTCAGTAAATGTATTTTATTTTTAATAAAAGCGTTAGAAAAACTTTGCAGTGTACCGTATTAATTATTATACTCATTTAATAAACTATTCACAAACTATTCATATATGTTGACAAAACACCGAATTTAACTATGTTCCAGAGTAATTAGTTCAAAGAGTTGACTATCCCTCCTTTATACACAAGTACAATCGCTTAAATCAGTGGGTTGCAGCGTTTCCTACTGAACTAATGGTATTGGGTTCAATTCCCGATATGGCCGATAAATCTTTTGGGGTTTCCCCTTTTGCGGTGATGAATCTACGCCCGTGTGGTTGGGTCCTGGGTCTGTGATAGATTTAAGTTAGTTTAAAAGTCGTGTGTGGTTATAAACACTCAGTTCATAAAGTGCACATTAAATGCCTCAAATAAAACGTATTTAAATAATTTAGGGAGAGGTGACCTGGCGGTCTAGGGGTAAGGTGTCAGACTTCTATGCTGGCGTCCGGGGTTCGATCCTCAATCCCGGCAATGATCTATCTGATTACCAAACCCTTCCTTTACCTCTGAAAAGACATCTTGTGAACGTGAGGAATGCCAGGTCTCCACCGTGGTTCGGATTCCACGTTAAACTGTAGATTCTCAATCTCATCTCGCAATCACCCTACCATTACACATTAGCGTAAGTGCGTATAACCCGAACGGGTAGTAAGACGCGGTGCTAATAATAATAATAATTTGTAGAGTATAGTTTGAATGTGTATGCCTATTTAAGTTATCACATTGCAATTCATAAGTAAAGTTACTAGAAGCTTATCAACAAGGTCCAAAGCGTTGAGAAAGAAATTAAAAACTAACCTTATAATACGAGTATGTGTGGTCCCTAGTACCAAAACAAGCATAACTATCAAAGCCCTTCACGATATAATTATGAAGAACAAATAGCCATACATAATTCATGATGAAAATCTTATTACTGCCGACTTATTGCAACAATTATCGTATAAATCTTTCCCCTTGCTGTCACAATATTTCACCCTCTACAGGAAATTAATTACGATAAGGGGGTTTCTGAAACAAGAAAGATCGTTAACTTTGTTTCCTCCTCTGTTTGGGGAATTGTTGGACGAGTTTTTAAGTCCTACTTGTATTGTGATGAAACGTCCCTGGGGATTAAATTAAAACAGCTAATAATTAGCGAGTGTAATTTGTAATCAATAAAGACCTAATTTATCCCTATATACCTGCTTCTTTACCCCCCGTTCTTGATATCTAGCAATGCAATATAAAGCTCCAATAAATGCCCCTATTATAGATGATTATAAAATAGTAATAGCATTAATCGCCACACCCGCCTCAGAAGGAAGACTAAGTACCAGGCTTGTCTCGCTTGGTTTTCCTAAGCTCGGGAGGTCACAGCTCAAACCTTTGTTGGGGTTAATGGCAATTTCCTAAATGTTTTTCCACTCTCCCATAGAGCAAATATAGGTACAGCTCTTCCAAATATCTACCTGATTAGTAACCACTCCATTTGTGTAAACGTATGGACATACTGAACAGGCAGTATACGTTAACATTAAAAATAATAACCATGTATTATAATCCTATTTTCATAAAAAGGGTATTCTTTTCTGACTACTAAAAATACTATTAATATTATTATTATGTTGCCCCTCAAGTCTCTGAACAAGGTCAGGTTGATGCTATTTATTTTGACCAAAGTAAGGCATTTGACCTATGTCAGCATAGTATTATTATTCTCTATAACCTTGGTAATTTCGGCCTTTCTCACTCTTATGTAAATTGGTTCAGCAGTCATTTGCATGAAAGATCATTCACTATTAAAATTGATTCAAACACCTCAAATACATTTTTAGCCCCCTGTGGTTTGCCAAAGGGTTCTAATTTAGATCCTTTTCTCTTTAATGTGTTTATTGATGACATTGGTAAATATTTGAACTCGTCTAGTTATTTACTCTTTGCTGATGATGTAAAATTATTTTAAAATATCAAATCTATTGCAGACGGTATGAAGTTACAAAATTATGTAAATGGTATTCTACAATGGTCTTTTTAAAATGAAATGTCTATTAATAAATCTAAGACCAAATCTATATCTTTACTATGAAAACAAATCCTTTATATTTTTACTTATAAATTGGGCATTAAAAACATAGTTCGCACCTTTATATTAATGATCTTGTTGTTCTCCTGGATAACCAACTTTTTTTTCCACAATCATGTTGAACATGTAATTTCCCAGTCCTTGAAATTACTTGGACTTATTAAATTTATTACGTCATAATTTAAGAAAGTTGACTGTACTACGCCCTGATTAGATCTAAGCTAGAATATGCTATGGTTGCTTGGAATTTCAC
This sequence comes from Timema shepardi, assembly GCA_902151425.1. Taxonomy (NCBI): domain Eukaryota; kingdom Metazoa; phylum Arthropoda; class Insecta; order Phasmatodea; family Timematidae; genus Timema; species Timema shepardi. The sequence continues at coordinate 221,962 of CABFVX010000224.1, read as the reverse complement.
TACCTTAACTGATTTTCTTAGGTTGTAAAACGTTCCAAAAAAATGTGTCTCTGTGTGCTATGATAAGTTCTTTAGTAACCGGATTTATTGTGATTATGACAGAATTCTAAACCTCATAGGGCTCCAAACTTTCTTCTTGCGTGGACTTTATTGTGATACCCTTTTTGTTTTTAATATTTTCAATAGCAAAACTTCTTGCAAATTTTCCCTTGATCATGTAGGCGTTCATATCCGTTCTTGGGCTTCTCGTAAACCAAAATTATTTTTTTCTCAATAGCTCTTCTAAGGTAAGCCCTATAGGTCGTTGTATTCATAGCGCCAATTCTAGATTTGTTGAATTCGACTTCTATTATAAAAGAAAAGCTAAACTCAGAGAATTATTTAAGGAAATCTCATATCAATAATTTATCATGTAGAGATTCTGCCTATAATATTTAAATTTAAAATATTCTTATTAATTTTTTGAATATTTTTACTGCTTTTAATTACGCTTTAGTTATTTGTTATTATTGTTATATTTTATTCGTATCATTATTAATTACTTTTTGTAACAATTTATCATTATTTAACATTAGTTAGGCATTTTTGTTTATCTTATTTATTCGTGTATATGCATTTGTATGGTATTTGTGTACTTTTAAGTGTTGGCCTATTATAGGTCTAACGACTGTTGGCCAGTGATATTTTAGAGAAAATTGAAATTATTATTATTATTTGCACAGCGTCTTACTACCCGTTCGGGTTACACACACTTACGCTAATGTGTAATGTTAGGGTGATTGTGAGATTAAATGGAGGAAAAATGTTTATTATTAGCACCGCGTCTTACTACCCGTTCGGGTTATACGCACTTACGCTAATGTGTAATGGTAGGATGATTGTGAGATGAAAATGAAGGACTTACAGTTTAACGTGGAATACGAACCACGGTGGTGGCCTGGCATTCCCCACATTCACAAGATGTCTTGTCAGAGGTGAAGGAAGGGTTTGAGAATCAGATAAATCTATTCCGCGACCGAGGATTGAACCCCAGCCGCCAGCAAAGAAGACTGACACCTTACCCCTAGACCACCAGGTCACCGAAAAACAGTTTAACGTGGGATTCGAACCAGGGTGGAGGCCTGGCATTCCACAAATTCACAAGCTGTAATTAATACACGTCTTGTTAGAGGTGAAGGAAGGATTTGGGAATCAGATAAATCTGTACCGGGACCGAGGATTGAACCGCGAACCCCCAGCATAGAAGTATGACACCTTACCCCTAGACCGCGAAGACACCACTAAAAATAATACTTTCTCTACATTCAAGCTATACGTATATTGTATTATACTTTAATGGGGTAAGTATGAAGAAAGAAACAATTTAAAGGTAATATACTCGCATTTGGAAAAAAAAAATCCAGTAAATTCTGCCATTGGTATTATCAGTAGTCCCGACTGGGATTCAAACTCCGATCTCCCTATCATCAGAAAACTAGTCTAAAAGGAGAGTGATGCCTCAGGCCATTCGGTCAATGAAGCGAGTAAATGTCTGCTGTTACTTATACATTTAATTACTATTTATGTATTTAAATATATTATGTTGCTTTATTTGTTCCCTTTCTCCTATGTGTTTCCTTAAGTTATCTAGTATCTTCCTCTCTTGTTTATTGGTGCATATTTATCCTTTTCCTTTATCTATGTTTTTTACCTAACTTTTTCTATTTTTATCAGCTCATTCGTTTGTCTCTTTCCGTTGGTATCTTCTCTTCCTTCCCCCCACATTCCTCTTTGTGTCTAGACCTGCACGATATTACTCCTCCAGGCACCCAATTAATCTTCCACAGTGAACACGGAACTAGGATAAATAACCCGAAAAAAGAGATACAAAAAATATAAATATTTTAAAATAAAATGTATAAAAATAGAAACAGACTAGAATGGTGAAAGTAATATGATTAAGGAAAACACAAAAATGCATCTCGTGCTTTTTTTAAATACTTGTAAGCCTTAATCAAATGTTTATATTTCATTATATACGAGTAGATCCTAATGACATACAATAATTACTTTCCTATTTACATAACTTAAATTGCTGATACGTATTTTATATATAAATGTGTAATCTTGTTCATAGATATTGGTGGAATATTTTCTTATTACTACTGATTTATGACTAACACCTATAGATCGCTATGTGTATAATTTAAAACAAATTGTATCGTGGTTTAGACATTTATACACTCATTTTAAATCTTCACGTTAAATTGTAATAATTTATTTCCGCTGTGTCTCGTACCCGTTTGGGTTACATGCCAATATATTAATTTACCTAGTTTTGTATGAATGAAAAGTTAGGACTTCGAAAAAAACTTACCCACAAAAGCATGAACAGAAAGTGTGAACTAATTTAGGTAAATCACCCTTAGTTCACTCGATCGGGATAAGGAGCCTCAATCTACCCATCAACTGAGATTTCAGCCTATTTTGAGAGTGATACCTTAGTTCAATTGTAGAGGGTCTAACATTATATAAATAAACTACGTTTACTGGCAAATCAATATATACATTTATATGGGCCCCTCCTGGCCGAATAACTCATTTACACTCTTAAATTTAGATTGAATAGATAGATCAATTTAGGAAGCAAAATTTTTGATAGTAAAAAATGTTAATCAATATAATGTCTTGTATTCATACACCAGACCATGGATTTTCAGTCATCACTTTTGAATGGTGGTGTCAGTTTTGACAGATGTTTTATAAACTTATTGAGCTATTATCATTGCTGGTTACGCTATATTAATGTATATATATTGGGTAATACGCACTTACGCACATGTGTAATGGTTGGGTGATTGTGAAATGAAATGAAGGACATACAATATAACGTGGGATCCGAACTACGGTATTTTGAAAAAGACTGTAATTTTAAAAATATCAAATTATTTTATTTTGATTGTCTTCTTTTTCATATTTATATAGAGAAAGTGATTAAGTTTTTTAATACGCTTTCAAAATAAATGCATTTAAAACTATAATCATAAGTGTTACTGCCTTTTTTTTAGATCTGAACACTCCTATGCCTGTATTTTCAGCTTTCAGATCAAAACAAAATTATAAAAGAGAGATATTGCTGTAAGAGTAAAATAAAATATTAATGAACTCAATTAGACTATAGTTTTTCAATGTCAAAGTCTTAGAATTATGTTTTACAAAAACTTTAAATATTTGATAATATCCCAACTATTCATATATGTATATTCTCTATGTAGCTGTCCAATCTATCTGATTGACATGCCACAAAGAGAACTGTTGAAGTTAAATATTTGTTTTATAGTGTTTAACCTAAAATATATCGTTTAGCTATGGTATAGGGGTAAGAATTTTATGTTAGAGATCCAGAGGTTTCTGGTTTGATCCTCGGTGCTTTCATATTTTTCTGTGAAGCAGGGAGAATGGAACGGGAGCAACTCTTTCCTTATTATTATTATAACCGCGTCTTACTACCCGTTCGGGTTATACGCACTTACGCTAATGTGTAATGGTAGGGTGATTGTGAGATGTCAGATAAATCTGTGCCGGGACCGAGGATTGAACCCCGGCCGCCAGCATAGAAGTCTGACACCTTACCCCTAGACCGCCAGGTAACCCAAACAACTCTATCTCATGAGTATAAACGAGGATCTACTGGAATGCAAAAAAGTAGCAGCTCCGTTCTAGAAATCTAAGAATAACGGTTTGTCGGTTCTTTGTACTGATCACACGACAGCCTATATTAGAAAAAGTTGGAACTGTCATTGCCATCACATATGGCGGCCGCTCAGTCTGCATGGCTTGATTGTAGGCTGAGGCCACGGGGTCTTTTTTAGCCTAAGATAGAGGGGGAAGGTCATTAATAAGTGCTCTTTGATGCTTTACGTACACTCTTTTTACCCTGAATTTTACTGATACACTTTATACTTATTTAATAAGCTACATCTTCATGGAGACAACCAGGCTGCTTACTAAATTTAATCCTAAATGCTAAAAACAATTTAAAGAATCGTAAAGGTTTAGTGTTTAATAATGCTTAAACGATGGCATGTATAAAAATAAAAGTGACAGAAATGAAATTCCCATGTGGGCACCGAACCATATCTACTAGTTTTGATCAAATATAGCTAATTATATCAAAGAATATAAAAGGAACACATACTGACAGGAACATTGAACTAGTCTGTTATAGAATTATATTTTAATTTAATACACAATCCAACCTATAATCTCTTCTTATTTGTGCTTCAGTCCAAATTTAATATAAAATGCCTTATCTGATGGCTAGAAAATATACTAGATCTACTTTAACGTATTTATAGTTCAGGTAATGTGATCTGAAACTACAAATTTTTATAGATAATATTAATAATTATAAAATAATAATCATAATAGTAATAATAATTATAATAATACAATCGTAAAAAGGTATTAATTTTGGACTGAAAGAAATATGTTTGTATTCTATAAAGGGCTCTTCCTATAAAAATTAGTCTCTATCCTTGTGGCAACGACGCGAGGTCTGGTGCTTTACAAAATCTCCCCCTCGGATACACACTCTTGAAGTAATACATTCTCAGAACAGTACATTCCCCTTCATCCCCCCCCCCCTGCCTTTTCTCAAGAGATTAAACACTGTATATAACCTAGAAACGTCAACTGAATGGAGGGGGGAGGGGGGGACGTTAAGAGAGAGGGGTAAACAAATCTCAACATCACACTTGTTTCTACTTGTAGAGTACAACGTTGTGTGTGTGTGTGTGTGTCGGTGTTTGTTGCCTTGACTCTGTAAGACAAATGCTCCAGATTATTGATTGTTCATTAACGCCCTTGTAGTCCCTAACCCGCCATTGTTTCAACGTTTGCTCACCCCACCAGCCCGACCCTTTCCCCGAGCCCCCCCCCCTCACCCTACCTTAACCCCTCATTACACCCATCCAACTGAGAAGAGAAATTAAGCCATCATACAAACAGGCAGTTTTCATTTCTTTAGTGGATTAAAATCTACGGATTATTTACGTTCGTACACTCAAAGGCATAACAAACTGAACCAAACTTTTTTTAAATATATGCTTATACCGAAATATAATCCACAGACTTTGGATGAGAACATAAAGTTTAAAATACTTTATTTTAAATTGTTTATAAATGTGATAAATTATATTAAGTCTTTCTGCAAATAGGAACAAAATCGATTACAGATTTCATACTCTGTAATTTAGCTTTTAATCAATTCTTAATTTTATTATTATTATTATTTAGCACCGCGTCTTACTACCCGTGCGGGTTATAAGCTTTAAGTACTAATTACGCTAATGGATTAGGAATTGGGAAGGTTGAATTAAAGGAAGTGAACCCGCATTTGCGTGGAGGGGGAGTGGAAAACCATTTAGGAAAGAACACCCCCAGTTCACCCGACCGAGATTCTAACCTCGATCTCCCCATGCTCAGCGGTTGAGCTCAACACGACTAGCGCGTTAGCCAACTACGCCACCGAGGCGGGTAATCAATTCTAAAGTATATAAGTTTTACTGTCTTAGAAATACAAAACTAAATCTATATTAATTTATGAAAAAAGTGTAGACATATATTTAAAAATATTAGCTTGAACTATTTTTTAGAAATAATTAAACCCTCAAATAAATGTTGATGGTGTTAAAAATTTGTACTAATTTATCTCTGTTTCCGACAATTTATCTCAGTCAGCGCGTTTCTAAAAGCCTAATGAAATCTGATTTGATTTCCAGCTGTGTATACTGTACAATTGTGTAAAATATAGCTGTCCCGCTTGCCATAGTTGATAGTCGTGCGGTCTCGTCTGGTATTGTTTATATGATAAGTAACTGGCGCTAAAGCTAATCTAAAGCAATTTTATGTAGTATATACCATATTGGGGAGGGGAGTTTAACCACATAATGTATCTCTCCCTGATAGCATACTACAAAATCTGAGAATTTGGCACCCATTAATTTTTGTTTTATTATTATTATTATTTAACACCGCGTCTTACTACCCGTTCGGGTTATACGCTTTAAATACTAATTACGCTAATTGATTGGGAATTGGGAAGGTTGAATTAGAGGGAGTGAACCCGCATTTGCGTGGAGGGAGAGTGGAAACCATTTAGGAAAAACCACCCCCAGTTCACCCGAACGAGATTCGAACCTCGATCTCCCCGTCCTCAGCAGCCGAGCTAAACACGACAAGCGCGTTTGCCAACTACGCCACCGAGGCGGGTGTCACCCATTAATGTATCACCTTAATTATGGCACGGTGCTGTAAATTATTTGATGTGATTTTTGACTAGGAAGTAGAGAAGTGAAGATTATACATTCTTATTTTGAAGATCCTATTATCCTAATATAATTTTAGAGTGGGTCCCTTCTAATTAATGCCTTGATACAATTAAAGTAAATATGTGTGTGTTAAATATAGTTATTATTCTAGTAACCTATTTTATATCTGTGGATTGAGAACCGTATGTTGTTTTCTTTATTATTGGATTTTGATGTATCTAATTCTTACTTATTCTATTGTTTGTTGACCTTTATTATTATTTTGTCGCTGGATGTTTAAAATGTTTTATCGTGTGTTGTTCTTTTGTATAATTCTTATTATTATTAGCACCGCGTCTTACTACCCGTTCGGGTTATACGCACTCATGTTAATGTGTAATGGTAGGGTGATTGTGAGATGAAATGGAGGACCTACAGTTTAACGTGGAATCCGAACCACGGTGGAGGCCTGGCACTCCCCACATTCACAAGATGTCTTGTCAGAGGTGAAGGAAGGGTTTGGTAATCAGATAAATCCTTGCCGGGACCGAGGATTGAACCCCGGCCGCCAACACAGAAGTCTGACACCTTACCCCTAGACCGCCAGGTCACATGTATAATTCTTACCCGTGCAAAATCCAAAAGATATGTTATGTGTATATTAATAAACTGGTCCACAATATTTTATACATCTTATCGTCTTAGTTTATCTTGCTGAAACAGTTGGTGCTCAGGATCCTGATTATAATGTTCACGTGTCATGTAAAGTGGCACCCATATATTTCACCAAAGTCTAAGTACTTTAAAAACTGTATTTAGTTTACATTTTTCATTTATACATTTTCTCTTATGTTTGTGTTGGTCAGTCATTAAGGAAAATACAGTAGCCCCATGGCTTCTTTGGTGCTGACTGACAGCTCACAGCTGACTTCTGACAGTCAACATTTAGGTATATACCTAAATTTTGACTGTCAGAAGTGACAGCTGCTAAATACATCTTTTTTCAGATCATATGGTTCGGCGTAGGGATACATAATTTGGTCTTGTAACTTTTCAAAGCCATCAGCTGTTATCTGTGAACTGTCAGTCAGCACCAAAGAAGCCATGAGGCTACTGTACTAACAGTAATACTAATCGTGCACGTGCTCGTCAGTATTTCCTTCAATCTTGTGTCATTGTACAGGTATTATCTATGTGTTTGCACTAACTGCAATTTTAATGCAGAAGCTGGGACGGATGAATATAATTACGTGAGGAATGATTGTGTATGGTCTCGTACAAATATTGATGCAGACTGTCAGTCCTAAGACTAAATGATCATATAAAGGATCTCTATATTAGCCAACAGGAGTATTATTATTAATAGTATAGCTATATAATTTAAGTTGAACGGTAAATATATATACAATATTATGGCTTCAGATATGGAAATGTTTCAAGGTGTTTTTACAAATAGTTAGCTGTTGGATTGTACAAAAATCCTAAAAGTCTAACCTTTGTTATGAGCCTTACTAAAATTAATTTTTCTTAGGAAGGCACTTATCTTAAAGCTAGATAAGATAATGTGAACTTCAATTTCACTTTAATATATAATATTAATACATATACAATAACGCTAATAAAATGGTAAATGTGTTCAATTTTAGCCACACAAAATTATTGTTGAATCTTAATAAAGGTCCTTTCAATGAAAATTGCAGTTCAAACCGAGTGATTTGGACAAAGAAGAAAGTTGACTTGACCCTCTTTAGTGGCTGCATTGCATGGTTTCGTGTCAACCTTGCCTGCTGAAGACAGGGATATCGTGGCTCAAATACCAGTAGGATTTATTAAGGGTAGTTTTCAACAAATGATTGTCTACTCACACTCCACCCAAATGCAGGTAAATTACCCCTAACATGCTTTCTTCTTCGATTTTATCCCATTAGAGTATTTATTACATATGCGTAAGACGCAGCGACAGAAAAGTTATGGGTATAGGCAATTTTCCACCAAGGTAAGACATTTAGGGATAAAACATTATTATTAAGAAATATAAGGTTGAGATTTAAACTGAAATAACAAGTTATCTTTCTCCCTATCGACCAGAAATTAAAAAAATTTCCTATGTTAATATTCAGAGCACAACAATTCTCTACAAACGAGTAGGGGCTGGCGACGGCAAATTGCGCTGTTACGAGACGTCAAAGTTAGTGGTGTACGTACCTGTGAGATAGGCAACTCATCAATCTCCAGCATAGGGCAAGACATGGAGTGTAGTGTCAGTTACGAATTATGACTAACTATAATATTATATGCCCGGGTAAGGCACTTTGGAAATGTTTAGTGTTGGTTTGCGTGACGTGCTCCATGTGTTGCCTAACCCCTAGGTGCATACACCAACAACTTTGAAGTCTCGTAACGCCACCATTTGTGGTCATCAACCCCAAGTGCATAACGTTGAAATACTTAATTTGTCATCCCCTACAACCTGTATAAAGTTATTACTGGAGATATGAACAACCGTGTATAGTATTATTACTGGAGATCTGAACAACCGTGTATAGTATTATTACTGTAGATCTGAACAACCATGTATACTGTTATTATTGTAGATCTGAACAACCATGTATAGTATTATTACTGGAGACCTGAACAACCATGTATACTGTTATTACTGTAGATCTGAACAACCGTGTATACTGTTATTACTGTAGATCTGAACAACC